>JAIKVD010000246.1:0-24979 GCA_024679075.1 Phytophthora uliginosa | reverse complement strand
CGCAGAGCACGCCGCCCAGGATGAGCAGGCAGCAGGTGAAGATCATGTTGACCTTGCGGCCGAAGACGTCGCCCAAGAACCCGAAGGCCAACTGGCCGATCACGGCGCCGATGATGGCGCCCGCCGAGACCCACGACTTCATGGTGGACGAGTACGTGTCCGAGCCGTACTGCTCCGTGAGCACGACGTTGACCACGTTCATGACGAACAGGTCGTACGCGTCGTTGTAGAAACCGAGGCCACGCACGAGGAACTTGTTCATGGTTGACTTGTTGACTTGCTTGGGACGGACGGACGGACTGGAGCGAGGAGGTTGCGCGCCGATGAAGCAAATGCGAAAGTGAGGGAGTGACGCTGAGACCGTCCTGCGATCCGTTGCAGTAGTTGCGCAGAGATGAGCATTCGGAACCTTGACGAGCCACTTGTGATTGGCGGACCCGAAAAGGGCTCGGGCTTACTAATGACATCTTGCTTTTAGTATGATGGCTCGTCCCAAGGACCCATTTTAGGACCAGCAAAACCTACAATAATTGTTAATAATTTACAATAATAGCGTGTTGCAAGAGGAAACTGACTTTTTCTCGGATGACCCAGCTGCATGCACAACTATGATAGAGGACTACATCTAAAGCGTACTGTCAGAAATGCATCACTACGTCGATCGGTCGCTTCAACTGCCTCATTTTGCACTGTTGACCTAACGAGATCGACACCTCGTGCCTACTTCGCATGCATGAAAACAAGCCGCTGCAATAGTGGTTTTATATTTGCAACTAGCCACCGCAGTGACACATATAACGCGCCGTTGGCAGATTATGTATTCAAGGAGCTCTCTGGTGAGCTTGTCTCTCCAGGTTGACTTCGCACCTCTAACAGATTTCCGGCACTATTGTACCCAATTTATATTCACCTTTTCGTTTGGGCGCGGTTAGGTGTCGTCATTGCCCGATTGCGTCAAGATTCGAGTTCTATAGTATTTAGTATGACTCCAATCTTCCAGAAAGATCCGTTTAGCAAATCAAATCTTTGCACACGAAAAGAGATCATAAACCGGTGGCGGTCGTGCCCCTGTGCTTGCGCTTCAAGAGCTTCCGGGCAATCTCAACTCGGGCGGCCGGACGAGCAGGTGTAGCGCGTGGAATCGAAAAGCAGCAGTTGGTGTTCCGGCACAGCTTCCCTGTGATGCCCGCGGCAACTTGCCGCCGGCAAGCAACGCTAGGACTCGACTAATCCCGTCAGGAAAGCTTCAGCTTGCTGGCAAAGCTGCGGAGGCTGGCGCAGACAGGCCTGTTGCGACAGCGTATCACGCATACAGTACGGCACTCGAAAAAGAACCCTGTGCAGGAACCTGGCCTACCGTGTAGGTGCAGATGACGCCACGACCAGGGGGATCGATAGTAGTTTGAACGTATACATGTACTACTTTGGTACTATGTAATAGCGTATTACTAGTGAAATGCTATACATGTCGTAGCTATTAGTTTGGCGCGGGACGGAACTACTATTCCTACTATAGTAGCTATTACTTTCTCTCCGGGTCAAATAGTAATAGTCAACTTCTATCTGATTACTAGAAGAAAATCGAGCGCGAAACTGCCGTCCTCCTCTTTTGGACAACGCATTTTCTGGTTCTATGGTGCTGCAGACGCACCCTGCAGCGCTAAACTTCGTTTTGAATCAAGAAGGCTTGCGTTGAGCGTGTACTTGATGCACATAGCGACGTTCGCAAGCCACACGAACGAGCACTTCGTCCTGGAGGACGCAAACGGAAGTTCTGCATGCAGGGATCACCGCCTTTCTCGCCTCGAAAGTCGCTCATTCTGCGATTTTCCTACAGCAGCTTAAGAAACCTCTACGCCACCTCGCCTGTCCGACAACGACGCCATGAAGTGCGCCAACCCCGACTGCTTGTGTGAGGATCTAACAAATATCGGCATCATTTGCGACCATGAATCGCTGTTGCTTGCATCAGACGGCCGACTAGATGAAGACCAAGAACGATTTGACTCGGTTGTTGCTGGTTCGCCGCGGAGACGTCATCTGCTATAGGTCTGCGAGTACATCGATATCCTGCGCTGGTTCCGCGAGTCTCGCAGCGCGCTATTCTTGCACGTGGCCGTGCTTGGTTGGGGCGAACTCCCTCCAACACGTTTCAAGAGCGCGTATTCTCAACTGGATTGTTATGAGCAGCCTGCGCACGCGTACGGATAACCATCGCGCTGAGATGCAGGTTGTGTTGAATCACAACTGGAAGGAGGTCCAGCGGATGGCACCGGCGATGCAACTCGTCCGCGCGACCAGTTAGGTAAATGTGATACTTTTCGGGTTTCAGTGGTCGACTATTAATAGCGAACTATTATAGTACTACTGCTATATTATTCTAGTTGGCAGAAGCTACTACTACTAGTATACTAGTAGTTTGCCATACTAATAAAGAGCTACTATAGTAGTTTGGTCGTAAATCGTACTACTATCAAACCCTGCCCCTTGTAGACGAAGGACAGCTCAAGTCACGGAGCGACGAGGTGTACGCAGTGCACTGTAGTACCGAGAGAGTGCAGTCTGCTGTACACGTCGTCGACCCGTGACTGGTGGTCGAACACGACTGCCATCAAAAACGAAGGTGTTGGGTGTGCGCTCATCTCTGGAACTCAGCGGCCACTTTGCAGCGATTCTGCTACGTACAGACTGTACTACATACATGCACACCCCAGAGCATCCCTAGACCGAGTGGCACGTGCGGACGGTCAGTCACAGCCGCATACACTCCGCGCTTTCAGCGGAAGACGTATGCACGCTAGCACCGAGCGCAAGTTGAAGTCGCCAGCGGTGATGTCACTCTTTGTGCCTCTCTAGTGACCGTGGACGTCTAGTTCTGTACAGCTCTAATCAAGAAATCTAGAGTTAATATAGTTCCAGATGCACCTTTTTTGTTTCGTTTCAAAGTTCAGGATTTATTGAGTACAATTTACCTAGGTTTAATACTTTCCATTAAACTTTAAAATAAGAAAGTAGAAACCTAAGTAGTAGAAATAAAAATAGTAATAAAGAATCTTGATACTGGAGGCGGTTGCCGAAGAATTAATATCCGAAACAACGTGCCCTTGCGCCTCAAGTCGCAAGTAAATCCATCAAGATGTCAAGTATTCAGTACAATTTACCTAGGTTAGGCAACGACCAGCAATACACCGTCGACGCCAAGCTAGTAGATCTTGACACCCCGCCGAATGGTAGAAACGGCTCACTTGACATCTGTCGATAGACCCCGCGGACAGCAAAACGGTCCAGCTGCTCCTGTTCCTCCGAAGTCTTAAAGCTTCTCCACTGCCATTTCCAATGTTGGTTCGCGTTCCCCGATACCTACTTATTGCAGACCACCAGCAAACTCCCCACCAGCGCTATGTGTGGCGACATAAGGTCGCCTCCCCGAGACAAGCCGAATCCATCTCGACCACTGCAATTTTCTTTGCCCCGCGGTGCCGTGGTTGTACCATGGCAGAACCAATCTGTTACGGCCAGCTACATGTAGCGCAGGCCACTTCGACTTACCGCGTATTCTCGCGCGTCACAACAAGTGCTGTGGATGGTGTGCGCATTAATTGTGCAGCAGCACTCCCAGCGATTTGATGACCTGCCATGATTGCACGTAACCCGTGAGGTCAATGACGACCGGTCGGGTCCACGGACATCACCTATGGACTGGTTTCTAACGGGACACGGTGCAATGATTTTACATGTAAAGCTACCGTGGGTTCCCCACAGAACCCACCTTCCGGCTGAGGGTACCACCCGCCGCTATACGCCGCCGCACGCAGCAATGCAGACAAATCAGCTTGGTCCACAGTGTCACCTGTGAGCTGTCAAATGAACAGCGCTCTGGCCGTACAGGCCAGGTGACCGGCGGTCAGGCCTCCCACCACGCATTACGCTTTTGCGCAGATTGCAGCCCGGACCACGTTCGTCACTCGTAGGCTGTGCCAGCAAAGGCCCGCCTCCTCCCCAACGTGCGCCGTGTGCACCAGTGCTCGCTTCAGGGGCGACTGGCTCCCAAGGGAGGATTCTCGTCCAGTCGTGACCAATCAGAGGGCGATGCGATGCTAACCGTTGCCGACAACGACACAAAAAGCCAAGGACTATGAATAGCATTCTAATACTAAAAAATTGTGACACAAAAAACTCGGCTCATTCTCATAAAAGTATTTAATTGGTAAAAAAAAAACTTGAAGTTACAAAAGAAAGTTCATCTTGATGCTGTGATTTAGCAGTCGTGAGGAATTGCTTTTTCGAAGCTACTAATCACGTCGTCGACCAAGAACTTTTTCCAAGCGACGATTGTAGCCTCAACGGCCCGAAGACGTTTTTGAGGGGCCGAAAGACCCCTCCTGGGAACGTAATTACCGCGAATCATGTCTTTTACCCATGATTAACGTCAAGCGGTTGGCAAACTGACGTGCTTTTGCGGGGGGGGGGACAGAGGGACCACTGTAGCGCATGCCTCTTCGGCCACAACGCGCACTCCTTCATCAGACAAATGACAATGAAAATTGTCGGCAAGGAGTAGCGCGGGTGAGTCAATTTCATATTTTAGCAAGTTATCTGCATAATAGGCCCAAGCTCTAGCATGCATTCAACCTGCATCCTGCACGGTGTAGAAGTGACCTTTGGGGAGCTTGTTTAACTCATTTGAGTCAATGAAGCCCCCCACCTTGCTCGCAGAATGAACAACATGGGGAGCTTTTTACCTAAAGAGCAACATTAACTCGAAATTAGTGAATATTACAATAGTCGAAGCATGCATATATGAGACCGCGTCAAACAAAAAGACGCTACGCAACCATTTGGTTTTCCCGAGAAAAACGCCTTCAAAGATTGGCCAGCAAAAATCGTACTTAATTGTGATTTCCCTCGAGGGGCATTTTTCTCAAAGTCTAAATTTAGAGCAGGTGTATCGACCCAGTATGTTTCGCCCCCCCCCCCAACGATCATGAGCACTGCAGCCCGCACCGAGAGCCGTACGGACACCACAGCGCCTCGTGGTAGCCCGCCCCGCGCAGCCACCGCAATCGCAGACGCCTGTGCGTCCGACCCAGCAGCAGAGCAGTCGTCCAGTGACTGTGTGGTACTTGCTGCAACCTCGGAGACGACTCGCAGCGGACAAGGAGGGCCAATTCCAGCGCCGGCCAACAGCGACTGAGCAAGCGCCGCGACCAGACGACTGCTAGGCTCCCTGCGAGATGCACCTGACGACAGCGCTTGGGATCCAGTGTCCGAGGACGAGGGCGACGTGTCCTCCGTCGAGGCCGACGAGGTTGCCGAGGAGGGCGACTGTGCTTCAAGTGAAGAATCAAGTTCGGACGAAAGCATCTTTTTGTTAGACGATGATCTTCGAGCGAGAGTCACGGCTTTCATCTGAGCAGACGCGTGTGATGACCACTGTCTTCGCGGCAAAGAAGCAGATTTGAAGCACTTCCTGATGTCAACCCATCAAATGAGCTCGAAGGAGAAGAAGCAGAGCGCAGCAGTATTTTGGAATGATGCTTCGGGGATTTTTCCAAAATTTGACATTCCGGTCAAAATATACACTTGAAATTTTGAGATCGCGACACAAACACCAAAATTTGAACAGGAAGGAGACCGAATCAGCGTACGGGAATAGGCTCAATCGATTCAGAATTAAAAACTAATCTAGGGCAAGCCAGAACATTTTTTTTTGAAAAAGTTGGTTTTTGAGGGCAATACTTTTTTGGGACGGTCGGTGCTTGGTGAGTTCTCAACTTCTCCTAGCTCCGAAGACATCACAAGAAAGAAGAGACTCTCCTCTTTTCAATAGTGTGCTTAAATCGCGATTCGTACTTAGGTTCGTAAGCATACTTTCGTTTGACGCGGTCTCATATCATCGCAAACGTACCATCAGCTGGAATTGTCAGGACAGCGGTCATACGACCGGAGTGTTTGTTGAGGTATTCCACCTTGGCCGAGCCCTCGCGTCTCTTGTTGCTCCAAATCTTTGTTGGGGACATGTTGAATTGGATCGCGGTCTCGTCGACATTGTAATCTCGTTGGGGGCGTATGCACTCAGAAGCTCAACACAAACTCCGTCTTGATCCTCTCGAAGTCGATGCAAGGTAACATGGTCTCTTGAGGCTTTTGTGCGGAAAATCCGTAGCTTAAATCAAGAAATGTCAGCAAATACGACACACATTCAGTACACTGCCAATAAAACGTATTGAAAAAAGAAATGTAACGATCGGCAGTCCTCTGCAACAGGCGCTCGAGCGAGCGGCGGCTGCTGACCGCAGACTTCTTTGTCGCTACGTAGCTCTCGTACCACTCCTCGTAGTTTTCGACGCGATCATACTAGATGTCGTAAGCAATTATTTAAAGTAAACAACAACACTTAGATACTATATCCTCAATATCACAGGCAATTTTAATTGACAGCTTCGTCGCAGCGCATGTCCTTCATAAATGTGACAAGGGCAGGAGTGAACGGAAAGCTTTCCTTTCGCCCTTGCCCTTTCGTAGTCTTCACAAATGTGTTGCCCTCATAGACCCGCAGCTTGGCACGCGCCTGCCACCAGCCGTGCATGGTACCGTGCGGGTACCCGAGTTGCTCGACAGCGGCAGGTAGCCCGACGAGCTTGATTAAATGCAAGGCGGCCAGCTTGTCCTTGATCAGATACCCCCGCTGCTTCCTTCCATTGCGACTTCTAAAGTGAGCACAGGGGCAGCAGCAGAGCTCACCTCACCCCTACAATTGCTCTCTTCCAACGTAAAACTAACAATAGCGATTGGTAATTTATTCTGAGCAATAACGATTTTGATTGGTCAAAAATGTACTATGAGGGCTTATGGGAGCTTGCCAATTTTCCGAGTTTTGTGTTCCCCGTCTTTTTGTATCGTTGTCGGTATCCAAAGGGATGTTCCGACTAGGTGCACCCCCTGGCGCCACCCTCCTTTTTGACTCGGGTTTCAAACAGGGACCCCATGCTAAGTGTTTTTGTGGTTGCGCCGTCTCGCATCACACCCTTTGCTGAACGTGCACCGGCCAAGCCACTTAAACCGCCGCTCAAGCCAGTTAGGCAGCCACCGCATAAGCCGGTTAAACAGGGTTCTGAAGATCGGCATCTCCCGTCGACAGATTTCAAGGATCAGTGCGAACTACCTCAAGGTAACAAACTTGGTGCTTAAAGGCATTCGAGCCGTCAAGTTCTACGGGTTAAAACCGGTAATTCGTTTGACGATAATAAAGTTCAAATTTGCCGCATAGATGATGCAACGTGTCTACTTAACCCTGCACGCCAGGCTTGGTCACTTGACCAGTCTCGAGGTCCAAAGTCCGTCAGACCGTCAGATATGCACATAACTGCTGTATCCGCGCCGGTGTGAACCCACTGACACAAGCACCTACTTTATTTGCGTATGCGTATCAACTCTCTACCCAATTCGTCCTTGCCGTGCTAAGTGCTTCACGCGCTTGCAGAGCCCAACAGCGTCGCTAACCTGGGTACACCTCAGGCACCTGTCCACTCGTGTAGCTTGTGGCAAACTCGGGGGCTGCAGGCCGCCCTATCCGTTGTCCTCGACGCTCGCGATCCGCTGCGCCGTACTCGACCACTCGGACGTCGCCTGTCTTGTTGTGCGGTCCTCAGTCGACTCGGGGACTGCAGGCTTCCTCCTTGCTCGTCTCAGTCGTCCAGCAGTTTGTAGCAGTGGGCCCAGGTGACCTCAGCTGCGCGTTCGTTCATCTTCGGGGTCTGTGCTTTCGGGCGCAGATTCACAACTGGCAGCTTTGAAGCAGCTCCACCGAGCCGCCCGTCAGCTTCCTCACTTCGCGAGCTTTTGCGGGTGGCCTGTGGGCCTCATTGTCAACTCACTGACCGGATTCACCGTTATCAGGTGGCTCCTCGGCGAACTGGCGCCACCCTCGACTAGCAACTGCTCGCCTTCAACGCGATCTTCGGGCGTCGCTACCGCCAATCCGTTATACGGCTTCCCCAAACGCGGGGTCTTCTACGACCCTGCCGGCGTAATATAGTTCTTCCTACTCTGCAACGCTGCACCTTCGTGCGGGTTCTGGGCCGGCAATTGGCCGCAGCTGGTATTCCAGCACGTACTGCCCAACCCGGTTCCTGCGTCTTTGTCTGCGCAACTCCATCAGTCGTTCACTCGAGGCGTCCAATGCGTCCGTACATTCCTTTGTTCTGCTACTTGCTTCCAGATGCGACGACGTGGGCCTGCCTTCGCTGCTTGTAGAACCGCTCCTGACGCCTCGTCATCGCGCCCCAATTCTGCCTGGTCTTGATACTCCAGCTGCGCGGTAATATCGTCGGCTGCTTGCGGTAGCAGTGACGTTGGGTAATGGTAGCTGGCCATGAATAATGAGTGCGCTATTATTAGCTCCGGCTCCTCGCTCTGATCCTCTCGTTGCAGCAAGAAGTTCTCGTAGCCTGTAGGCTCGAGTACTCTCATAGAGCCCATCCATCGATGTACAAATTTCGTTGCTTTTGGCCCTCTCGACAGGTTGTATACCTCGCACGATCACCCGTCTGGAACACTCGCATCTGTCTCACTTTGCGATCATAGTAGCGTACCTGGCACTCCTGTTTCTTGCGTCTTGCCCGCTCAGCACACTCCTGGCTCCACGTCATTGCATCCACCAATCGAGCATGGTAGGTCATCAATGCACCCGCTTCTGCGGTCTCAGTTCGTCTCGTTTCGCCCTCGTAGGCGTCTGACCATCATCAACTCGTTTGGCGTCAACGCCACCGTCGAGGGCTTCACAGAATCGTACGCGTACACCGCTCACTGCACCCAGCCACTCCAATCGTTCTGCTCCTCATCATGCATGTACGTCGCTGCGCAATCCTCCCACGACCGGTGGAAGCGCTCCACTAGTCCGATCATCTGCGGCCGATACGGAACAGGGTTGATTTGCTTGGCATGCAGCAGGTCAACCATCTTCTCAATGAATTTTCCCGTCAGATCGGGCGCGCCGTATGTCAATAATTCTCTGAAGGCTCCAAACTTCAACACCACGCCCTCCATCAGGAAGGTAGCTACACTCTTAGCAGTATGCTCATGCTGCGTGCCACTGCATAGCGCGTGGCATACTACAATGCCGCTATCACATAGCGTTCACCACCGTCCGCCACCGGAAAGAGTCCTGCTACATCCAACGCCCATCTATCGCCAACATCTCCACCCCTCAGACTTCGTAGAGGCGGGATCACTTCACGAGGTCGCGCTTTCCGACTACCCCATTCGTGGCAGCCACGCATCCCACTTGATCACTTCGCATCGAAGAGCAGCCCACCAGTACAATTGAGCCATTCGTCCGTAGGTATGGGGTTCTCGTAGATGTCCGGACCAATCGACCCATGAAACTCCTTAAATACCACCGCCCACAGTGCTGGCGGCAGGATCACTCTTTGCCCTTCCTTTGTATGCACCACAGCCAGCCCTTACATCATCCTGACCTTCTTGCCGTTGTACGTAGCGGCCTCAAGCAACTTCTGCACCAGGCGGCTTTCCTGCTGGGCTGCACTGATCTCGTCGTCAGTCATTTGCAGCGTCGCCTTCATATTCACCTCATCGTCGTCGTCATGCTCGCCGACAAAATCAAGCTGCTGGGCGTTGCCTGCGGACGTCATTCCCTGCTGCTCGTGACGTCCGTGGCGTTGCCCTGCTGCTCGCTCTGGTTCGACTGCTCCTGCCCGGGGTGGCAGGACCACCGCTTTGTTCTTCACTGGCGCGCGCATCCTGCCCTTCTCCTCGCTTGTCGTTGCGGCTTTCGGCGTGGGGCCGCCGCGTTTGGTCGCCCGCTCCGCTGCTCGAGCAGCTTCCGCCGCTCTCGCTTTCTTTTGTGCTCTCGTCATTGGACTTCCACATAGTGACGGATAACGCCGCCCTCATATGGCTGATGACTCGTCCGAATCTTGCAGGAAGGCTCCATCGCTGGTCACTTCGCTTCAGGAGTATGCATTTGAAATTATCCATCGACCTGGGGCGACGAATGTGGTAGCCGACGCATTGTCTTTGGACCCCAGCGGCGGTCCTAGCGGCGATTGGACGCAGTGGAGGGCCAAGAACCCGGCAGGTACGAGCAGAGACACAGAGGCTAAGACGGAGGACGAGGGCCCGAACCCTGCGGTGCAGTACGGGGACGTGGTCAACGAAACGATGCACTTTCAGCCAATTAGTAGTGCTCAAATCCGGCCACGGTCGATTTGATTGGACAAACCATTTGTTTGCCAGACCATGAACCACAATATAACTACCACTCACCCCGAATATACCCCCCTCACTGTAGAAGAACTGCGCAAGGAGATGAAGGCTCGCTTCACGGATGAAGAAGTGGAGGAGACGATACAGCTCGTCTAGCCGGCGAGACGCAGACTGCTGTGGGCGACTCGTCGCCTGTCTCCTGAACAACACTGAAGCGCTACGTCGCTGCACGCCGGGTGGGGCAAATCCTGGAGCGTCGGCGTCCCGTCCCGCTCCTGCGCTTCCAGCTGACTGCGACGCAAATATCGTCACCTGGGTGGCGGCTATACAGCGTCGCATGGTGCCTGTTCAGTAGTGCTGTGAACGTTTAGCATCGGAACGTTTGCAAACCTCCCGTTTACTGAACTCCGGGCGGTTTGGCCCTACCGTTTTTGAATCCCCCCGAACGACCTTTACGATCGCTTTACTATCTCCGATTTGCTCAACAGCATTAAAATATACCGATACATGTTGTATGTGTTCAAGTACCCGGGGCTACACATTCGGTTCACCTCCTACCTTAGTGCAACATGCACTAATGGATACATTCAGGTAGACCACATCACAGTTTGGTCACCATTCATATTAGGAAGCAGTACTATTGGTGGAAAGAAGCATATTTCTACCAATAAGAATCATGCATTAGGTCAGAGGTTCTTCCAACCACTCGTTGGCAGAACCTCTCTTCATAGATGATATCAGTTTTAGGATGAAACTACAGTTATCACATTCAATTCAGTTCTCAATTTTACAGCAATCTACTAATTAGTAGGTTTAACTCTACTTGTGGACTAAGGCCGTGTAGTTGCCCGGAACAGCTCTGGATTTAAAAACAAATGTTTTTTTTTGCGTTTTGGTACCCAACAACGACAATTGTGAGGACGATGTGGAAAATACAAAGCTAAGCTTATTAGTGTGCCCACCAGTGTGTGTCACCCATTCTTCTGTGTATTTATTACCCCCTTTTATTGTACGTCCACGGGATGCTTCTATTAATACCTCATAAAGGTGGGGTCGAGCATGAATACTATACTTCTTTTATCATGTCTGAAGGGCAGTACATGTACATTCTTATGCCATCTACGATTTACTCAGTATCTCAAATTTATCTAATATCATCTTACGTTGCCGAATGTATTCGATAAATCTGTTCAGGACAAGGTTGTAGGTTTTAAATTCCTTGCGATGCACTTGATGCGGCACGTAACCTGGGATTAGTCATCTTTACATTCACCAAAATGTTTGGGAGACAAACGAAAACTTTAAGGTGTAGATCACCGCTCGGAAAACAATAATTATTATACTGCATTTTACATGGGAAAGCGTAGTGGCTTAGCGACGATGGCGCGAGCCATATAATCAGGCTCTTACAACAAGGCACTGCCTAAATGCTATTCGCAGGCCTCTTACAACAAGACACTCTGCCTAGAATGCCTAAATGCTATTCGTTTGGGCTCGGAGTCGAACGTCAAATCGGCAGCTCAAACAGCACACTGGGATTCCGCCTGAAAGGCAAATTAGGTATATGTATTTTAATATTAAAATATTGTTTTTAGTATGCAATGGGTTAAGTACAAGCCTAACGGAGACCACTCTTTCACTATTGCGAAGTGACAGCGCTGGCGATTTCGTCGGCGTGAGGCACTACGCAAAATAACTGCCCCTCTACTGCATAATTGCTCAATGAGCAACGGTGTGAGCTTTTCACTCCTTTGAGGCCTTCAACAGTGTGTGTGCCGGGGGGGATCGAAGCCAAGCCGTGCCAAGGTGCTGAGCTCTTTGTCAATATCTAAGATCCCCCAAGCATCAACTACTTCAGACCTTTGGTATCTCTCCACGGCCGCTTTGAACGAGTTATCGCTCTCGAATTTCTGCTTGAACTGCACATACTGCCTCCAAATTCTTACGGCCGATTCTTCTTTTTAATAATATGGTGCATAATATAATAACGCGGCGCTGCATTATAATATAATACTGTAAAATAATGCGTAATATAATGCAGCGCCCCGCAGTGAAAATCTCGTAATGCCTGAGTTTTTCTTTTGTTTCCTGTCGGCAGCAAAGAAAATCTGATGCGTGTTGCTCCAGTAGCCAAATACATACATGCAGGAAAATCTTACGCTTGTTGCTCCAGCGCTATAAACACATAATCTGTCGCATGTATTATAGCTGAATGCAAGTTACAAAATGCAACAGGTATTTAATCTTAATCTTAACTGCATACCATCATAATTTAAATATCACACCGACTATAAACAGTTACAGGTATTTTGCCTAAACGACCAATATAATTGATGTATCGTGATCGACAGGTATTAAATCAGAGAAGAAACATACCTCAATGCGATTCCGCCTAGGACTCTGGATAAAATCCAGAGAACACAAGTGTACTTAACCTAAGTTGAATACACTTACGCTTCCTCATACACGTGTGCTCACGTGTAAGCTAAAGTGTTGGGTCATTACACCTGGTAGCACTTTGTAGTTCGTCCAACGACCGACTAACGACACGTTCGTATGGAAAACGAATGCGGGGCTGAGAACCTGCCCATGGACACTAACATGTCCACAGGTAGCCCGAACACGTCTGTACCTCATGTTGCACGCGGTGACTGTCCCCACCTGTCGGACCCAGAGTGGAAAGCGCTCCAACGACTGGCGATGGTCATTGGGGAAGCGGCGGTTGCGACGATGCTGCGCACGCTATCGCCAACAGAGCAACACAGGGTTGCTCTGGCTTTCATCATGAAGGAACAGCGTGAGACCGCTGCTCGCGCTACGGTGTCGACCCCGTCCACACCGCGCGTGGAGTCATTGAAACTCCACGTGAACAGCTACGTTGGAAGAGAGGACGAACCTCTCCTCCGTTGGCTTGTCGAAGTCGATACTGCCATTACGGCTCGACGAATCGTCGACCCGTTGTCGAAGGTTGCCTTCGCCATGTCGTGCCTTGGCGGACGAGCAAGGAGTTGGGCGTACGGACGCCAACTCACTGATCCTATGTGTTTTAGCACGTACGAGGTGTTCAAGGAGGAGCTCAAACTAGCGTTTGAGCCCCCGCAAAATGAGTTCCGATTGAGGGCCGAATTCTTCGATCTGCAACAGGGCAAGCATGACGTGCATGCTTGCGCCCAAAGAGCACGGTACTTGGTCTCGAACATCGTGCCAATCCGATCGACGAGGCGGCAATTGTCGTAACGTTCATGAAGGGCCTTAAAGATGAGCCTGTGAAGACCTATCTCTTCCGAGAGTCTCGAGGCTGCGATTACGCTCGTAATGCAGGAAGAGTTTAGCCTGCGACAGGCTGAACTGCATGTGAACGTCCCGCGGCCGATGTCACGACTGGGGGTGAGGCCGTCGGGAGGTCCCGAACCAATGGACCTCTCAAGTGCGACAGCTGCTGGACCTCAGCAGCGTCGTGGGCCAACGAATGTCCGTTGTTTCCGCTGCGGAAATAATGGTCACTATGCCCGTGAGTGCACAGGTCCTGTGCACGCGGCCAAGGGCCGACGTAGCGATACCGGGTATCGTCTCGGGTAATAAAAAAACGCAAGCAACCAGCAGGCGCGGAGAGCCCTGCTGGTGATGCAGTCGAGCGTGTCGACATTGGACACGCTGTATTAAAGACTGCTGCCCCCAGTGAGAGTCACTCTCACTGCAAGAAGCAAGATGGCAAGCCAAACCTTGTCATCCTGAAGGTAAGCTCGATGACCGACGAACAAAAGTCGCTTTATCTCTACCACGTGATGCCTAGTACGTGGAAGCCTGACCTGGCGATCTGGAAGGGGAGCATGAAGTTCGTCCCCTACATGGACCTCAAGCCCAACAATGAGCGCACGGTGTGGACGACTACGCTAAGCGTACGTACGTGATCGAGAAAGGCAGTCCCGAGTCCACTATGACAGCCAGTGAGACGGCCCTCCAGGTCATCTCGAACACGCCTCATAGACCGACGACCCACCTCGTCGCACGCAAGGCTGCACGTACTACCAATACCCCAACCACGCCATTCGTGACTGCCGAGTGCTGCAGAAGCATCTGCGTACTGGGACGGTCAAAGTGGGCACTGTGCTACCGGCGAACTTCGCAATCATCGATCGCAAGCCCCGGGATGACCACAACCCATTTCCGGTCAAACAGTAGCGCACCCAACGCACGGATGACCGTCAGCGTCAGGCCCCCCTCCACGATAATGGTTCAAGGCCCCGGAGATCTACGACCGCTTCGGCAATCTGATGAACTTCGACGACCTCAAGCGCAAATTCAACTCGCGCGGTCGTGAAGTGACGCGAGGCAACTGGAGACTTTTCGGAGTCGCTAGTTCGCAGCCGCCCGGTCCCAAGAGCCGGGAGTTTCGAGTGGATGGACGGTGATTCAGAGTGGCGTAAGCGTGGGACACTCGAAGATACTGACTGGTCGAAGATCACGGGAAGCAGATGCTCGGAACACGAATAGGCTCACAGGCACGGAGGCGTCCCACCCGAGGAGGGCCCGCTTCGGGATGGAGTCATAGCGCCCTGTCCGGCCGCCGAATTCCTTGACGGCAGGTACCCATTTGAAGGGGCCAAACGCTCCCGGTGAATGTATCCCGGTGAGCAGCCTGCCTTGACGAGCCGAGCCATCACCCAAGTATCCCAAGATCCGACAAGTCCAAGTGATGTCCCCACAACTTTGAAAGAGAACAACCACCACCATGAAGAAGACCGAGTTTCGAGTCACGAGTATCATGGAACTCCCGAGTCACAATGCGATGTGGAGTGCGACCTGGACGAAAGATGTGAAGTGAAGTCCAAGTCGGTTACCTCCTGACTATCCTGAATGACGACTGTGCAACTCGAATGACCTGATGCCAATCCGGATGAATGACAACCCGGATGACCGACGTACCCAAGTACATTCCGACCAATGAGAAACGATCCAGGAACGTGCCGTGTCAGCCCGACGTGCAGACCTGAGTGAGGCCAGTGCTGGATAGTGCTACGCCTAAGCATGATACCCTCAAGACCGACCAATCAGGCTCCGACAGCGCGCCAGATCACAAGTCTGACCGCCAAGACAAGTCTGGCCGCCAAGATCTTCGCCATCGCCTGATGAGTGAGCGGCTCCCCCCGAGTTCAACGTGACGCCCGGGTATACTGAAACCCAGTCTACCGACAGAAGCGCGTGTGTTTCGAGCAGAGGAGACCGCCAAAACCCAGATACCAGGAGAAAGAAAGAAAGAAATGATAGCCGAGAGAGAGAGAGAGAGAGAAGAGAAGAGATAATCAGAGTTTTTTTTTGCGTCCTAGAGCCCAAGTGGACCTCGTGTTTGCTTTAGTGGTTTCGAAGACGTATATTCGCCGAGGATGACGACGCCAAGGAGAAGCTACCCAAAGGAGGATCCGGAAGGAAGGTCCGTGGGGCTCTCCGTATACCAACGGACGTTCAAGGCCGCGCAACCGCGCAAGGCACTCTCACTACACGCTCAAATCAAATTAGGTACCCAAAAAGGCTGCCCTCGGGTTGGTCTACCTATTTCATATTACTAGTTGTGGGTGGATACTCGAAAGAGGACCCCTGCATTTCATATTCTTCTCCAGTTTCGGGATGCAGTAGCAATCACCCCCTGGGATTTCAAGCCCGATTGCTTGTGTTAGGATTATATTTGTTGTTTCCCTCATTTTCGAGGGTGGTGCGCGTTGGGCAACTCGAATTTTACCTGTATCCGAGTTGTAACCTAAGTTGACAGGCTGCCTATTGTGTGTACAAACTTTGTATTGGAATTGGTTATATTTGAGATTGGTTGTTTGGAGAAAGGTCTTTGCTCGTAAGCTTGCCTCCATTCGGAATCTCCGAGTAGAACTTGTAAGTTCTCTGTATTTCTGTATCTAATTGATTGTAACATTTCCGGTTGAAAGACGGTCCGCCAAAGACAAACGACACCGATAGGGATTGCACAAGGTGACACGCCGACTCGAGTCATTCTATTGTGTGTTTCGAGTTTCCCAGGGCTGGTCCAACTTGGAATACCAGTTTTCCTACCCTGGGCGCGCTATACATCCTGGACGACAAAGGAGTTCACCCGCCTCGCCTCAGAAGCCGGTTTTATCGCATACGCGACAGTCACCATGCCTGACTATGGTCTCTCTGCCACGGCTACCACCCACACGACCCTGCGTGGACGGTCGACTCAGGATGCACCCACCATGCTGCCTTCCAGGAATCCTGGTTCAAGGAGATTCGATCCTATGCTGGCGCCATCATCGTCGGAGGCAAGAAGGAGCTACCCATCCGCGGCATTGGTGATGTCATCCTCGAAGTGGCTGACACCACGGGTTCTATGCGCCTGCTGGAATTCCGCGATGTGCTCTATGTGACGGACATGAAATTCAACCTTCTGTCTATTGCACAGATCCTGAAAATCCTCCTTGTGTTCAGTAATACGCGCTACACGTTCTTCGTGGGCAAGGATTACGAGATCCATGTTGAGCTTGCAGCCCACATGGACCTGTTCCAGCTTACGGCTAAGACGCCACTCAAGACGCCATACAGCGTGCTCGAGGCCTCGACCCCTGCGGACGAACTTCCCGCTAATGCCCTAGTGGCTCAACCAGGTATGGGCCCCCGTTGCACAGTCTTGACGTAGGTCAGGCCCACCATTTCGGTGTTGAATGGGTAAATCGAAGTACCAAAGTACTATTGCGAGGGTCTGCTGTCTTATTGTGGCATAAACGTCTCAGACATCCTAACTTTCGTGTAATGCAGACCACGTCTAGGACCCAAGCGGCCCCGGAACTGGCGTTCTCTCAAGCATCTGCAATCCCAAAACATTTCTGCCCGTCGTGCATCTTTGCTAAAGCCCATCGGGTTCCATTCAATAGCAACGTTGATCGCCCTAAAGCCCCCCCTCCCCCCTGACAAATTTCATTCTGATATCAATGGACCCTTGCCATTGATATTTAAAGAGAACACGTTTCCCAAGCTGACGTTTCTCGACCGGGCTACCCCCGACCCCCTCAGCACCTCCCTACGAGTTTAAAAAGAACTCCAACCTCCACTCAGTGCACTCCTTAAATGCAATCAAGCCTCTTGGGTGGCTATTGGTGCTGACGTGTGCACAACTTCCGCTAAGAAAGTCAAACTCATCGACGCTGTCTCTACTTTCTCAAAAGCGCAACTGCTTATTGAGCCCCTTGACTTGGAAGATGAGCATACCCGGCATCATATCATCGTTAGTCTCCTAGCTCGCTATGACCCAGATTCTAAGACCTATAAGGAAGCCATGCGCTCCACATATGCCTCTAACTGGCACAATGCCGAATACGAATCCCTCATAGAAAATCAGACGTGGACGCTTGTTCCTCGCTCACGCACCCGCAAGGTACTCCAATGCCGATGGGGCTTCGTGCGTAAATGTAATGCGGCTGGCCTCGTTGTGCGCTTTAAATCTTGCCTCGTCATTAAAGGCTTCCAGCAAAAGTATGTCATCGACTACACAGAAATATTCTCACCTGTCGTACGTATGGAAGTCCATCGACTGCTGCTCACACTGGCAGATATCCTTGAGAACAAATGGACGTTAAAACGGCTTTCCTTAACGGTTCACTTGATGTAGAAATCTTCATGGAACAGCCCGAAGGTTCAAGTCTCAGGTCAACCCTGACCTGGTGTGCAGACTTGATAAGAGACTCTATGGTCTCAAGCAGGCGCCCAGAGTCTGGTACCACACCTTTGCAATATACCTCGAACGTCCTGGTTTCCGTCGACTGGTTAACGCCCGTTGCGTGTTCTTTAAAGTTATATTCAATGCACCATGCTACTTCTCGGTTTACGTCGATGACCTTTTGTTCATCTCACCGTCCGAACGAGTCGTTGCTCAGGTCAAATCGGCCTTGAGTTCCGAGTTCCACATAACCGATTTAGGGGGAGTATCCTACTCCCCCCTAATAGATTTTCATTCACCAGAAGAGCTATGCGACTTGACCGCTTCTCTATGTTAGAGAGCTACCCTAAGAGCACACCAATCACTCAGAAGCTCAGTGTCAATAACAGCCCTACTGATGAAACTAGTAATTCTGAAATGGCAAGCAAGCCCCTATAGGGAAGCTATCGGTAGTTTCATGAACCACAGGCACTAGACCTGACATCGCATACTTCTACGAGCGGTCAGTCAGTACCTGGGCAACCCAGGAAATGCTCACTAGAATGTGGTCAAGCATGGTCTGCACTACCTGAATGGCGCTAAGGACTATGGTATATCACTTGGAGGAATGGAAAATCTAGAGCTTCTTCAGTCAGATGAATACCTCATGGCATACACAGACTCAGACTACGCGGGATGCCAAGATACCCGCCGCTGCATTGGTGGCTACATCACCATGTTCTGCAACTGTCCTACCAGTTGGGTCTCACGCCGTCACACCCGTATTGGGCGTCAGGTACTGCAGGGAACGCGCCCAATACGGGTTACGCGCCCGGCTGGACCCCGTCGTTACCTCCCGGCCGAACATCGCCGCTGATCCGGGGAATGATGGTGCTGAGGAAATGGTTCAGGGCGCGGTTTGTAATCCACCCAACGGGGATCTGGTCAAGGAAGCGAACGGTGACCGCGTCCATGTCCCGCTCGTGGTCAACATGACCCGCAGGACAGCCCCTCGGAGGTGGCGCATGATGAAACATGCCGCCATGCTTCATCACTGATGTATCTGCTACCTCGACGCACGTGTCGTCGGCAGAAGTCACGGTACGTGCGTCGGTGGGCAACACGCAGTATGCTAGCCATGTCGGGAAGAAAGGCGAGTGCCTCTTCCCGGACAGACGAAGCATTACGACCATGCAAAATTGACTGGTGGTTAAACAATATATACATTGATTAAGTTGATTAAAACCACTTAATTTTAGCATGGTACAGATTTTATGGTTCAGATTTACTGACTATACGCAATTACAAATACAGTCATGTACCTCGTTTTCGGTGCCGCCACAAACTTTTAATGTAGATTAATTTATCAGGATATGAACAGAACATATTACGTATTAGATCGATCTTACTTCTGAGATTGATCAGGTTTAGGTTTCTATACGGTCCACACTGCTAAAAACATGTTGCACGACTGTACCGACTATAAGCAATTCTAAATATATGATTGGAACTTGTACTGTGCTGATCGGGGGGGGGGCTCCGGATAGGCAGATTCGAAGACCATACATGGCTCGTCTCTCGATCGACTAGTTCGACGACTGGCGGAATTGCACGACCCCCCCCTCGAATACCACACGCGGAACCAAGCGTTCATATATGTGGAAGTGTTGAAGTGGCTACATGAACTACTGTAACGATAGTGTGTTCATCTTCACTCCGCCATTTCGTTCCCTCTTCACCGCCATTACCGTTACAAGGTCCCAGACGCCAAGGACTCACCAATCTGCTTCTACTGCTGAGCGCACTCTCGCCCGCGAGATTGACCGTCAACTCCCTCACCTTCGCATCATGGACGAACAGGAGCTCCAGATCCAATGTATACGGCCAAATCCTCCAATACTTCTCCGAGGTAACACCGGTCGACATGAAGCGACATCTACTCTACGTAGTGGTGTTGGGGCCGTTGACACTGGGTTCATGGGACGAGGTCGACCTGCGTCTCAGCGATCTGGGGATCTGGTTCAAGATCCCGCTCGAGGTCATTCGTCAATGGGAAGGTGTGTACGCCGCCAAGTACGGCTTCACAACGTACGTATTGTTATGGTTGGGCGAAGCCCCATTACGGTGTGCTTGCTTTGGATTTGCTTTTGACGTTGTCGGCGTCCCTCAATTTACATTTCTTACGTCCAGTAACGTCTTTACTTTGCGTTTCCTTCTGCCATGCGAACCTGATACGGGTTAGGTCGCGTCGTTAAACAGAGGCTCTGGGGCCTGCGATTTGTAGTGGTGTCCTTCATGGGTATGACTTTAAGAACATCTCTCAGTATGAGTTTATTTGGGAAAACAGCTACAACTATGGTGCTCTTAGCTCGCGATGTCCTTAAACACACCCCAATCTGGGATGGGAAGTAGGACTTCGTTGGGCGTGTGTGCGATTTTGTGTAGGGCTAGGTTAATCAGGGTGGCGGTAATCAGGCGCTTCTCTAGAGTGTCACATAGGCGGTATTCAGATTTAGGGTAAGGGTAAACGCACATTTATGACCCACCGACCTCACTTTTGGATACATTTCGCACCAACCGCATCCGTTGCCTGCGCGGCAACCACAAACCAGCGTTTCATTATTAAATTTACTCCGAAGCTCTATGCTCTACTGGTGCGACAGCCTTGCAGCGCACGTGCGACAACGAAGTTTTAGTCTAATGAAAATTATTTAAGCGTATTTGATACAACGTAATTTTTAAGTGGATCTATGTTGGTGTTGTGTACAGTATGGATGAATCGGAACTACTATCAGAAACGCCAGCGTACATCTGCGGGGTCTGCCTTTATGATTTGGGTACTCCGACCATCTCTGCTACCACCAGCGCAAGCCTTGTCGGGGAATACCAACAAATCCCTGTCAGCTTTGTGAGAACTGCTGGCAGTGGGTCAAATGCAATCGCCACTACCTCGCTCGCCACCTGCGGAGCTCCCGGTGCCGCACGCCCGCGGACCGTAACGCACACCGAATTCAGATGACCGAAGCGAGAAGGGAGCGGGACGCAGCGTGGCATCGACAGAGACGCCATCAGCGCGGTCTGTCCAGCTTTTCAACAGATGAGGCGCGTAATCATCCCGACCAGCCGCTTTCGGGCAGCGATGGGGAAGGAGACAAAACGGTTGTCGAACAGACGGAGACAGTGCGTAATCATTTGGAAGAACTGCTAATGAGCAGTGACATGGAGGACGATGACGTCAACGACGTGGCGTCTGACATTCAATTTCTAGATGATCAAGATTTGCTCGGATTTGCCCGGATTTGCTGCTTCGAGTGGAACGAGATCGACTTGGACGTACCGGCTCAATTTGACGACGAGGGCGAGGGCCAAGATAACCAAGCGCGTGATGAAGGGGTTGAGGAAAGTTCGCAAGCACGTGAAGGCGTCACAGACTGCAACATCTGCATGTGCCCGTTGTGTCGAGCCATAGCTCGAAGCACAGTCGCAGGTAGGGAAGAAGGAGAGCTGGGGAGAAGACCAGACGAGGAAGATGAAAAGTGAGTGTATTGTAGGTTTTAGGAGAAGAGAGAGCGCCTCCAGCAACGTGGAGACTCGAGAACCAACCATCTAGACCCTGTCACTCCAGTAGAGGTCTAGATGGTGCGTATTTACGACTTTCTTTTTTTTACCAAATATGATGTGCCTTCGGCTGCGGGCATCGACCCGACGAGTTCAAGAGGCGACATCATGAGTTGATGGCACGTGAACGACAAGAAGGACAGTAATGGTAAACTTTATTAATGTAATTGCCTTTCACTTAAACTTCAACATTTCCTTTTGTGTATCCATAATAATTCACCACCACTCCATTTTTCAATTCGACTGCTATGTCGCAGCGATCAGCTAAGAGGGCGCAGGCCAACGCCGAACCGGCCTACGAGCTGCACCGGACCCGCACGACCCATGTCGCAATTGCTGTGCGAGTGGGTCTGTCGAAAGACCAAGTCCGCCGGGCAATCAAGAAGCGCCGACTCCAGCTAGAGGAGGGGCAGGTCAATGTGGCTGCTGGACACCTAATTCAATTCAATTAATTCGAAGTGAGGTACATTAATGTCATTTAGCTGTCTCTAACGCAACCTGATGCCCGAGCTCGCTTCACTGTCCCTTCCGCAGTGAATGGCTTGTGTGGCCTCTCTGACGACTAGCGCCGGGTCCGACCGCTGTCCCTTGTAGTTACACGGTGATCGTGGCCATCCGCTCTGCGGTGGCCGCCGTCCACTCTATTAGCCAGTGGTCTGCATCCGCAGTGGTCTTCGCGCTTAACGCGGTCCATCTGTCGCTGTCCGTTGCATTCAAATGAGCACTCCATTCCACCGAATGTCCCCCCGTCCTCGCTACACCCGCTAATGCGTGGGTAGTTGAGTTAGTCTCCCGTAGGTGAGTTCTCCACGTTGAGACGCCCACTGCGTCCGCCACTCTTCTCGTCGTCCAATATAGCCCCTTCAGGTGCCTCGCCGTCGGAGGTCGGCGCGTTGCGTGTTGACGAATTGTGGG
Organism: Phytophthora uliginosa; assembly: GCA_024679075.1. NCBI lineage: Eukaryota > Oomycota > Peronosporomycetes > Peronosporales > Peronosporaceae > Phytophthora > Phytophthora uliginosa. Next base: position 2,559 of record JAIKVD010000246.1, on the reverse strand, counting down.
GTCGTGATCTCCAACCACGTGCACGTGTTTCCACCCATGTTTGAGACATGTCCTGAGGCCCTTGAGCAATCCCAGATGCGCTGCGATGGGTGCCGCCGTGGCGCCTGTCTTGAGACTACTTCCGGACATGAATTTGATAACGATCTGGCCTGAGGTTGTGTTCGCCTCCACAATCAGTGTGCCGCAGACCCCGCCCGGAGTTGAGCCCTTGACGGCGCCTCCAAAAAAACGAGCACGTGGCGATCCGTCGCTATATCCTCACTCGGCCTACCGTCCCAGGGGACGCTAAGGTGTTGCCGAATGATGCGACTCAGACGTGTGCGTACTTGCGTAGTTGCCATCTGAGGGAGCGTGTTAACCACGTTGGCATACCCTGCTCTGAGCCGATTGGCAAGACCCTTGGCGTGGTGAGCCTCTGAAGTGTCATTTAGATGATGAAAATAGGAAACTCGCCACCTCCAAACCCCCAGTAGGTATAAAGCAGCCCCGAGTCGCAAGCAGCCGTCGACTATCCGATCCGCCGAATCGCCTACGGCCGCTATGGTGGCATCATCCTGCTCTGCGAGTGCTTGGCCGATCTCCACCATTATGGTAGTAGGTAGCCCTGGTAAGGTGAGCGAGAAGATGGCTTCCTCGAATGAAGCCAGTCTTAGCCCCGCTGCCTGCCATCGAGTCACGAATATGTGCCTCAAACGCTGGGCGGCCGGGCACGCCCAGAAAATGTGGAATAGATCAACCCGCCCCAATCGGACGCAGTCAGCATGAGGGCACACCATCCCAGCAATCACTGGGTTATACCCAGACTGAGCATGATGCTTAAGACCGATCAGGAGTTGTTCCCCCCACGGATTAAGACCGACAATCCGCCAAATAATCGGCCACGTCACCTTGGAGAGGCCGCTCGCCGCCGTAACGCTCATGGCCTTCCACCTATCGTGGGCCTTGGCACTCTTTCGGGCTGCCTTCCGCTAGGCCCGGGCGGCAAGCTGCCTCTTGTATCCAGATTTGGAGGTGCACCATCGCCGGTGCCCAGCCCATAAGCACACCATCCTGGATATGCGAGGGTGGGGATGGACCCAGTCGAGGCGTGCCGTAGTTCCTATCGTGTTTTTCAATTGCGTGATGAGCTCTCGGTGAGAACTAACCACGTGACCGCCAATGCACCGTTCCGGTTCAGGCACTTGACTGCAAATATAGCCCCGTGGCGTGACCCGGAACGCAGGCGGTGGGACTGTAACGTCTTTGACGCCATATCGTAGGCTACCATCATGATTACCTCGCACCAAAAGGGTCGGAAAATTCAAGACTACCGAATTCCTCGATGAGTTGGCCCCCTTTGGTACATTGCCAAAGGGGGCCAACTCATCGAGGAATGCCACGCAAAGGCAGTCGTCTTCCTATTGGCTAGAAGTCGACTGGCCTGGGGGCGCTGGCCGGACGCCATTGTAAGTCGCGATGGTACGCGCACGCGTATCTGTGAAGAAAAATCTGCTTATAGTTTTGGAAGCCGAACCTGTGAACGTTGCTCTGAAGGCAGTAGCTCGTCGCCATGGAGTGCAGCCAGCTCAGATCAGACGCTGGGCGAAAAAACGCGCGGAGCTGGAAGCTGCCGTATTGAGGAACCCCCACGCTAAATCACTGAACCCAGGGCGGGCGCGTGACGCCCCAGCTATCGAGGAGGAGCTTGCAACGTGGATAATCGATCGGAGGATGCAGGAACTTGAGGTCTCGACTAATCAAGTAATTGCTAAAGCTCTTGCGATCGACCCATCATTCCGAAACGGCAACAGGAAAGCCATGTGGAGCTGGGTTTACCCATTCCTGCAGCGGCATCGTCTCAGTATTCGGTGTACTCGCGTGCGGCAGAAGCTAAGCGGACACTTGCAAGAAGTGCGAATGGAGTTCGTGACCGCAGTAAATGAGCGTTTCGAGCCGGGTGGTACATTGGAAGGCACGCCACCTGCGCTGAGAGTGAACATGGATGAAACCGCGGTGTTTTTCAAGATGACGTCTAACACCACCATTAACCCGGTCAATGCACGCACTGTATCGATTCGTGGAAGTGGATCCAACTCAAGACGGCTTACAGCGTGTGTGACGTGTGCTCAAGATGGCACAAAACTGCCTTTATTCGTCGTCTTTAACGCGACAGCGGGTGCTATCATTGAGCAGAAGCTGGACAAGATCCTTCCGCCTGGTGTATTTGGCTGCTGCCAAGAAAACGGATGGATGGATGAACGAGGCTGTCAGCTCTGGTTGGAGAAAGTGTGGGAGCCTTATGCAGCTTCGCACCCTTCGTCAATGTTGATGCTTGACGAGTTCAAGTGCCACGTGCAGGCCTCTTTTGTGAGGCGCCTGAATGATATTGGGACCGAACTTGAGGTTATCCCCGGTGGCTACACTTGTGTACTACAACCATGTGATGTCGGTATCAACAAGCCATTAAAAGATGGCATTCGATCTTCGTACAATGACTGGGCAATTCGCAAAATGGACTGGTTGGCTAGTGGTGAAAAGGTGCCTGTGCCAGAACGGGAGGATATCATTGCGTGGCTCGTT
>JAIKVD010000245.1:0-25004 GCA_024679075.1 Phytophthora uliginosa | reverse complement strand
CGCCGGGGCCGCTAGGGCCGACAGTCTCGTTCTCCTTGGCGAGCGGCGGGCCCTCCACGGTGAGCGACACAACGCTCTCGCCACGCAGCAGCACGAGTCCCAGATGGCGCTTCTCCACGCGTTCCTCCGACACCGCTGACTTGACCTTGGCCTTGAGGGTGCGGAACTCCTCGCAGTCGCCCAGCACCAGGTTCATGTGCTTGTCGAAGGCCATGAAGTAGCCGATGAGCACGCGCGAGTCCTGCAGCGTCACCTTCATGCGGTAGTTGATGTAGTTGAGCATCTTGCTGCTCTTAGTCATCACCATCGTTGCCTCGCTACTGTTGGTCGAGGGGTCGACCAGGTCAGCGCCGGAGACGAAGAGCAAGCAGCAGATACGGCGAGAGCTTTTCCTGCCGACTTGTTACTGGCGGGAGCCGCGCCAAACCTCCGACCCATTATTATGCATATAATATGACATATCAAAGTGTCAAAAAAGTTCAAGCGTCCTTGATGATGAAGCATGCAATTCCGAATTCCGCACGCTAGACGCAAGTCGCGATGGCGTCACGCGAAGCTGTAGATGCGTTCCCAGCCGCAGGCGCCTGCGCAGAGCTGCTCCTGGCGGAGAACAAGGACGCAGTCTACGAGAGCGAGCTCAAGAACCTGCTGCGTGAGGTGCTCGAGCGCGGCTGCGGGGCGCACCTCCTGTCCCAGCTGCTGCCGGAGCTGACGGCGCTGTCATCGCTGCTGTACCACGCACTGTCCATTGGTCTGCACCAGCCAGGACAGACGCTTGGCGAGGAGTTCTGTGACATCATCCGTGTTACCAAGAGGGGGGCAAAGTCCGTGGAGCCCGTGCTGGTACGACGCCATGCGCTGTGGCTCGCTTGCGTGGTTGTACCGCGGTACCTGGTGGCGCGATCGCACAGCGGCTGGAAAAATCTGAACCAGCTTACGCGCACACCGCGGGAGCGCATGGAGCAGCAGCTTCGTCTCCGTCGAGAAGTTGCAGCAGCAGCTTCGGCAGCTTCGGACGGCGCGGAGCTGCCTACAGAAAGCCGCCTGGCAGTGTTGAAGCCGCAACGGTTGCTGCAACAGCTGGATCAAACTGTATCGAAGCTCATGGCGATGGCGACGTGGCTTGAGAGTGATGTGTTCCCGGCGTCCTACGAATTCAGTCTGGCTTGTGTGCAGCAGTGGGGAGCGCACGCGCACCTCGCAGCGTTTTACGTGTTCGCGCGGTACTTGGACTTGGCTAAGCGAATAGCCAATATCCAGTATGTTTTCGTGCGGAAAGACTTGATGCCAGGCATGAATCTGTCCTTGCTGGGCTACATGATGTCGCTGCGGCTTCTTGCCACAGCCATGGTTGAGCTCAAGCGTGTGCGAAGCCACTACAACCTGGAGCAGAAGCAGCGCCAGCAAGAAGCAAGAGCTGCAGCCGGCACTGCCGAGGGGCCGTTTCCTCACTCGGACAGAGTACCCACGTCCCTCTCATTTGTGAGCGCGAGCACTGGATCCGCGCAGGAATCGGAACTTGCGAGTGCTGGAGGTCGCCGGCAATCCCGTCGTAAGTGCGCCCTCTGTCTGGGCGAGCGAGTATCTCCTGCTGCCACCCCTTGTGGCCATGTTTTCTGCTGGGAGTGCATCGTGGGTTGGTGCCAGAAGAACAAAGCTGAGTGCCCGCTATGCCGTCAAGAGACTCATCCTCAGCAGATAAAATGTGTCTATAACTACATTTGATGACCACGGTAGTGCAGCTTCGAATAAAAACACATCAATGCAGTATCGATTTCTCGTTTTCTCGTCGTTGCCTGACGAAATCTAATGTTTCCGCTGACGCTTGTTTTTCTTGCCCGAGGACTTGGACGCAACTCGCTTTCCCTTGCTCTCAGTCTTGGTGTTCGCCTTCGACTCATCCCCATGTTGTTCTTCTTTCTTGGCCTTCACAGCGTCGACATAAACTTGGTCGGAACTGAGCGCATTGTGAATGAATCGCTTGGAGGCGTCCTTGTCTAGCACTAGCTTAGGACCCTTCGCCAGATCCTCCGCGTCTTTGATCTTCTTGATGAAGGCCTTCACGCGCTCCTAGAAATAGTTCATTCGTGCGCGCAGTGCACCATACATTATCAGGTCCTGATGATTTGAAAAATACTTGGCGGAGTACATACCAGTTCCTGCTTGACGTGCGTCTGTCGGATGTCCTTAGGGGAAACCCCCTGAGTCTTCAAGAACACGAATAGTAGTGCGTTGATGGTGTAGGCTGATGGAGCGCACGATGGCAGGAAGTACCAAGGCACAAACAGCCAGGTAAGTGAATAGTTCGTGACCAACAAACTGCAACGGAGAGGGCTATACATACCCAATGAGACCTGCACCTTCGCACGTTCCAGTGGGCTCAGTGGTGCAACAAACTCCTCCATAGAGCTCTGCTTGAAGACGGCCAGGTGCTCTTCCACTGCCGCGAGCGTCTGCTCCACGCTAGCAAAAGCTTCGACCGCTTGCTCGCTCATTCCTAGTGTAACGTTATTGCTCTTTGTGGGCAGTATTGGTTGGAAGCCGATAATGTGTGGTCCACGTCATTTTCTAGGATGGCTACACTACCAGCGCTCACGATGAAATGGTGGTTCCAAAACTTCGACCCTTCCTCCTCTCATACCGCAGTAGTATCATATAGAGCAAACCACCTCATTGTGACAGTGCATGGCTTCAAGGCAAACGAAGTTTTGCTAAAAAAAAAAGGAAGAATTATGGATCCCACCGTGTCTACAAGGCAAACCCGTCCTGGTTTCCACCGTTGGCATCAGTATTACCGCCGCTGTCAGCACTACTGTCACTGTTGTCATGAGTAATCGCTTTCTTGCGCTTTTTCATGACCACTTCGACAGCATGCGAGAAGGCTGATGCGGGTGCCTGCCCATTCGGGTTGCTGGCTTGCAGAGTGTCGATCAGATCCTTCTGCACGTCGATCATCTCACCCATCTTACCTACCAGTTCCTGGAACCGCTGGTCCATCAATGCTATAAACTGCATCAGCAGCACACTCGTCGGATCTACAGTTGCTGCAGCGGTCTCCATCTCCGATGCAGGACGCTTGCTACCGCTGGTTTGCTCGGCTGGTAACGACGTCTGTGTGGACGCGATGCTGGCAGTGCCCGATACATTCGCAGTAGCATTTGGGTTGTCCTCGCTCTTGAAGATCGGCATTTCTGCGTGTGAAGACAACGGCGCCTGGTGGGTCTGCACCGGGGGGAGCTTCCTTGTCTGTGTACTCTGAATGTCCTCGTGCGCCGTGCTTGAAGCCGAGGAAACCATCGGGATGTTCTCCACGCGCGATATTTCCTCTGCAGTAGTCGCAGGCAGCATGGTTGCGGGGACATACTCCGCTTTCGCATCGATACGAGTGTTGTCCTCCCTCGCTACTTCGTACTGTCGCCTGTGCTCCACCGAGTAGACTTCGCCCTCCTTCAGGTGCGCCTTGGTGAAGTGCATCTTGAACTTCTGCGTGCGCATGGGCTTGTTGCAATCCGGGTACGTGCAGATGATGCCATTCTTGTGCTTGTTGCCCACCATGATACCCGGATGCGTCGGGATGGCGTCACTTGCTAAAGTTTTAGCGAGCACGGAAAACTCGGTGATGTGAACCACTTACTCATGTATCCCTCTAATAGAACATATCCCTGTAAATGAGTAATATATTGATCGAATCAAAACATGATCTGCCTAGCTGAAGTAGCTGGGAGCGATGGCTACGTCTTCAATCACGTCGAGCTGCGCGGGCGAGAACTTGGTCTTCGTCTCGATCCAGTTGTCCTGGTGTGTGCGCTTGAAGTCTAGCAGCGTCTCCTTCACCGCTTTCTCGAGAAACGAAATGGTGTTGGAGGACCTCTTCATGTACAGGAATCGGCCCAACTCCTCAAAAATCGGCGGCACGAAGCTTGGCACGTCGTGCGGGAACGCGAGGACTACGGCGCTCAGACTCAGCACGCTCTCCGTCATCGTCGCTTCTAGAGCCTTCAGCCGCTCCTGAGCCTTCGTCAGCTCCTCTTCGGAGGCACCTTCGGCTTTCAGGCGCTCACACCGGCGTTTTAGCTTTGGGAACTTCACCCGCGCCTGCCCCGCGCTCTCGGTCAACCGCACACTCATCGCCTCCACTGTTCCGGGATCTTCGTTGTGGAGAAGGCCACGCAGGGCATACTTCGCCATGGCCTGCACCTCCCGCTGTTCATCCGTCAAGAACGTGCAGACAAATGCATGCACCTGCTCTTTCAAGTCGCTCGAGAAGAATGTCCAGTGGTAGAAGGCGAGCGTCATGGTGAAGCGCAGCACAGCGCCGCGCGTCTTCCAGGTCCGTGAGGTCGACAAGCGCTTCAGTAGCTCCAGCAACCGATTCACTGATTGTTTTCCGGATGCGTCCTCAGGCACGAAATACATTCGCAGCGACAGTGACACGGCATCCGCGACATTCTTCGCTTGGACAGCTACCTCCGCCTTCGGGTGGCTTTGTGACAGAAGAGCAACAGGCAGTAAGTCATCGAGTACGACAAGCATGTCCCTCCCATCTCCATACTTCTCGCAGCATGCCAACCACTGCATCGCGGTTTCTTTCGCATGCAAAGATGTGTCATTCACTGCAGTAGTTCCCTCCAATGCTGTTTCCTCACTGTCGATATTATTGTCTGATGCACTTGCAGTCAGTAGCTCGCTCAATGGCACCGGCGATAGGGCAAGTGGGGTTGGAGACGAATCGGCTTGACATGAGGCATCTGAAAAGGTGCAAGCGCCGAGCAAAAACAACATCTTCCCGGCCCGATCACGTATAATCTTGTACTGGTGAGCCAAAGCGTGGTCTCGAACCACTTTCATCACTCGTTCACTGAATTCGGAACCAAGTGCATGCAGTGTCTGGTCAGTCGTCGACACATCAGCCGCAAGAAGATGAACCCCGACCGCTTCCACTAGTGCCAACCACTTTGCTTGACGTGCGTAGTCTTCAGCAGCTGCCCGAGCAAAGGAGTCTTCCAACTCCAAAAGCAAATAGCCTACCAACGGCTCCAGTCGGTGCAGCTTCACGGCATTAGACCTCGATGGACGGGACGCAAGATAGACTACCTCAACCCACTGGTCCACCAACACAATACTCACATGCGGAATAGTTGCCTTCAGTAGACTGACTACACTGGTGACATGGTTCACCACAGCATTCTCGTCGTCAGTCTCCAATTTTGCTATGGCGTGAAGCATGCCAGCGATACAGTCCGCCAGTGTTTTCAGCGCAGCCTGCCGATCCTCTTCCCCGACGTCGACGCCAATGTTTTTACTCACCAAATCGCAAAGTAATTCCATCACACCACTTTTCAAAAATGCGTTCGAATTTCCCTGCACAAGCTTTTGGACCAACTTGGCGCTGGATAAACTCACGTTCGTGAATGTGTTGCGTGCCTGGTTAAGGAGACGCACAGAGGACAAGGGTGAAGCTTTTGGGAACGACTGTGTGCTGTTCGAAATATACCGAACGACCTCGTTTACACCAAAGGACCAGTCACTTGGAGCTGAGTCAGCATGCTGTCCATCCGCAGAGGCAGCAAATCTGTTGGAATTCTTGTGATTATTCACCAAGGCTTCCACAAGAGCTTGCGCCGTACTACCAGAGTAAATAAGTTCATCAACCACCTCCACGTAGGGTGAGCCCCCCTCTTCGCGACTGCGCTTCAATAACTTCATTAGTTGCTTGAAGAGTTCCAGTGCGATCTGCCGCACGGGTAGCACCTCGTTACCCAACTGCCGAATTACCAACTTCCAGATGCCAACATCAATTGGCATCGCTTCAGGTTGCAAGAATGGATACAACATTACCAAGTGCAGCAACTGGAACTTCCAATGTTCTGTTTTTGAGGGCTCTGCTTCAAGAACTGCCTCAAGCAAGGGTTGGGCCGCCTTCTGGCCCCGAATGTATCTCCAGTTTAACAACAGAGAAAGGAAGAAAGCCTGCAGCTTCAGCTCGAGCTTTGACTTATCAGCCTCGCTGTCAACATGTTTGACAATCGCAGTTGTGCTTCTTAACAAAACCACAAGCACACGTTTAAGTAATGCATCGTGCTTCTTCCACAAATTTCTCCGAGCAAGCGGCAATGATAGCATGTGAATCAATCCGGATACACGCTCTTCTGACAATTGTGTCGCACCACTAAAGTCTTCCAATTCCTTAATATGTGCCAATTGACGCGAGTATACCCATCTTGCGTACAGCACGGAGCATTCCTTCATTACTACCGCTGCGTCTGTACGAACGGATTCAAACGGATTCTTAAGTAGGTGTTCGACCTCTGCCAAAAGCGCCTCGTAGCGTTGGCGTGTTTCTTCACCGCCTCCAGGCTGCATTATTGCGTTAGCCAATGCAAAGTGTTGCTGAACTTTTCGTTTTGCATAGAAAAACATCACTTTCTCAACCAGTTCGTTGCGAGACAAAAGCAACACTTGTTCACCCTTCTTCTCGCGGCAGCGAAGGCGGTCGCTTTTCCGGTACGCGTGCGAAACAACATCCAAGCACGTAATTCGGGAATACATGTTCTGAGACTCTTTGATGCCGAACTCGCCAAGATGCTCGCCTCTCCAAATTAATAGCTGATGCATAATGTCCAACAGCAGATGCCATACTTGGCTTTCGATCGCGCTTCTGCTGCCACTCTCCCTCCAAAACACGACAGCATCACGGATTTGGCTCATCAGCAACCCCTTTAGAGACGTAATTCTGTCGAAAAGCTCCGTATTGTTCAGAAGCGCCTTGAAGAGTAGAGGCTTGGCACCATCCAAAAGCGCCCCTTTCGTCGGAATACTTTCATCAGTCAGCACATTTGCAGCCCCACAAAGCCCTTGTGACACTTGGTCTAGGAGGCGCGTCCACACACGAACTGTTAGATCCTGGGTATGCCTCATATTTTCCAATTTGCGAAGCGCTCCAACGACATGATCTTGCAACAATTCGAATCCGAATGCGAGTTCTGCTTCACTCGGCTCGTGCCACCGTACCGAAAGTCTGTTCCACGAAATACCAACACCCAAATATTGAAAAGCCCCGCTGTTGTTAGAAATCGCGTCTGCCCACTCAATACCAGGCAACGATCGGAAGTCATGCGTGTATACTCCGAAAAGACCAGAAAGCAGGTTCTGGAGGACAGCACCAGCAGCTTCGTAAACTTCCTTCTCGTCGTCGCCGTTCAAAAAGTGCGCTAAGATCAATTTCAGCTCGAGCTGATAACGCAGCAAAATTGGGTCATCCGGAGGGCTGAAGCGCACGAGGCCATCAAGAATGCAAAGATACCACACTTTCTCGTTCACCATCAAGTTGGATACGTGAATAGCCGCCTTCGTCACGCGAAATTTGTCCAATATAATCGGCATAAATTGTTCAATGGCTTCGGAAGGATTTCCCTGCATGCAATTGAAGATCAACGTCGAGATTACTTTTCCTCCGAAGGACGAAGTGTAAAATGCACTTGATACAAATGACACAGTCTTGCGCAGGCACTGCGTGTAGATTTCTGGAGACATCTGCGCATACAGGATGGCCAACAGATTTAAAACCTGCAACACGATCGCATCTTCGCTTCCATCCCTCTTTGAAGACTTATTACCCCGGTTTCTGTCAGTGTTGGTGGCCGGCGAGGCCGATCTAGCACCAGAACGGGATTGAATAAATTGGAAGCACCGATCCAAGACAGCAAATGTCCATTCCTCTAAAAAGGGCCCGGCTTCCCACATTCCCTCGTCAATTTGGCCGTTCGTTGCTGCAATTTCAGCAAACATACTACTTGCCATACCCGCAAATAGCTGGTTCGACAACTCCCCCCTCTGTTTCGTCGCCTGGAAGTTGCCCTTTGCCGGATCGTTCACCAGGGGTAGCCACGACAGCAAGTGAAAGTAGAGCTGGACTGTCGATTGGGTTTTCTTTTCATCGTTCGCGTCAATCCCCGGTAACGTGAGCTTTAGTATAGGCTCCAAATAATTAGCGAAAAACAGCCCCGTGCTTTGCGGGTGCCGTCCGCACATTAAGTGATACAAGAACACCGACATCGAGGATATCGCAGTGACCGCCAAGTGTGAGTGGCTCATGGCCATCGGATCAAGCGCCTTCAGCATTTCCTGCATCACCGGAGCTACACACCGGACTGGGTCGATGCACAGGAGATTCTTCATCACATACATACACTTGGTCGACACACCTTTGTTCTTCGAGTATATTCCCAGTAGGCAAATTTCCATGAGCACGTCCACGAGCTTTCCCACCGAAGCCGGTTGAAGGCCCTTGTTGGCTGCCTTCTCATGCCCAAGACGTCTGCCCAACGCGTTGCTGAGGTAATACACGTAGGTGGCGAGTGAGTTACCGGCGTTGGCAACGTTAGATGGGTGGAAAAATGACTTCATCATGCCCAGTATCTCCAAAAGATACCGCATAGGATCTCCATCACTGCCATCATCTTCTTCTTCACGCATGAGGTATACGCACAATCGCATTGCGTGTTGGCCAAAGCGCTTTGACCCGTTGATCGAGGTATACGCTGACGGCCACAGTTGCTTTTTGAAGGGGGAACCCAGGTCAGAAGGCAGTTCCAACAAGTCGTTTACCTTTGCGAATATAAACGGAAGATAGTCATCCAACATCGACGTGCTGGGGTATCGTTTGGTAGAACGAGATAGAATCTTCATCCAATGTCCGTCCCATTCGTTACAACGCGAAATCAACGACCACGTTGAGAACCACTGGGGAAGTAAATCCACGACAGCCGTCTCTGTTTTTGTATCATCCGACTTTGATAGTGAGAATAAAAACGAGAAAAGTGCCAACGCTCGAAAGCATTCTGTCGACTTGACATTTTTCACAGTCGCACCGAACTCCGTCCACATCTCGAGTACAAGTGGCACGGCAGGGTCTGACGGTCGGAAGAAGCTGCGCGCCTCCTCTGCGCACTTGGCCGTCGTGTTCGCCAATTTTGCCAAGTAGCTCTGCGACGCCTGCTGGATGCACCCAGGTGCTCGAAAGCAGACTCGTTCGATCGCGCGCCTCACCGACCTCCACTCAATCACGAGGTCCTCGGTAATTGCACCATCTTCGCCGCGGTGATACTTCTTCCATTTCCGTAGAAGTAGCTGGAGCGCCTTCACGGCCCGGATTTCCATGTCCACGTCAGTGAATGCGCGTCCATCGCGCGTCCACAGCAGCCCCACCAGCACACGGATCAGTTGCGCGTGCAGCTCCACGGGCAGCTCATGCTTGAGCTTGTAAAACGTGTCCACATCTCGGAAGTGGCGGTTTTGCAGCACGTTGTCCAAAGCGTTTCCGTCGCTCAGCGTCTGCAGACAAGTCAGTGTTTCCTGCACGGACAAACATGGTCAATCCGTTTGTGCGCCAGATTCCCGCACCCCCTCGGCGCGACTAACCTGGATCCGGCGCAGGAAATCATCTCGTTCTTCCTGGACACTCTCGGGCGTCACGTAAGACGGCAGCAGGCTGTAGTACGGGTGCACGGGTGCGACCCCCTCCTTCATCAACGACTCCGCACAAGTCGCGACCATGGCGGCAGATCGAGAATGGCAAAAGTGCTGGATCGCTCCCCATTTTCAACCAATCACGCGCCTGATTGCCTAACAGCATGCATTCCAGCAAAAATGCGTGGTGTGTATATATAATCGTAGGTCCCCTTGCGATTTTTTACTATGGGGTACCGTACCCACTTTTATAGAAGGTGTGACGCATTGTGTAGGGCTTTTCCACCCTTTCGATTGGCTAATATGCATTTCAACCAATTGCAGAGATCGTCTTTTTTTCGCACAAAAACCCACTATTAGTGGACCGTATGTGTACCACACGAGCAGGAAAAAGGGGTGCAGCCATGTGGTATTTAGTCTGATACAAAATGGTAGCAAAATTGCGATTTGTGATTTGTGAGATACAAATGTTTACAGGAGATAATTAATAAGATGATCCCCACGGTCAACAAGGAAAATCGCAACGGCTACGTAGCCAAACTGAAAAAGCACAACAAGAACGCTAACACGATCGGATTTCAAGATGAAACTCACTCATCAAGTCAAAAAAATGTGTATGTTTGCTTTCCATTCGGATGTGGTGCGTGGGTTTGCCGCCGTTGCCGCCAATCGAGCCTGCATCCCGCCCAGTCTATAGCGCACGTCAAAGAACCACCGGGCAGGCCTTATAGTTGGGCTCTAACGTCCACCTGTAAAGTTGTGCGACTATCACCTTCAAAAGGCAAGAATGCCCATGTTCAAGGGGTATCCAGTGGTTCTGGGTCCCCTGCATCAATCCTATGAGGGTTCCGTCGAAAGTAAGGAAACATTTGATTCATGGCCGACCTGTTCATTGTGGCGCTTCGTTCTGAAGAATACTAAGAGCTTCAGCCAGACAAGATCGTCATTGTAACTGATAATGCGGCCTGAACAGCGACGTCGAGAATCTGGCCCGCGAGGACCTGGGGGCGTACGGCTTATAAACCTGAGTACGCTGGAGGAGTGCAGCTAGATCCGTACAGTCCGATAATCAACCCATCGAGGGGTGCCGGAACTCATTGAAGGCCAAAATGCGACTCTTCCTGGTGCAACTGAGGCAAGAGGTTTTGGTGCGCGGCGAGTATGATACGTTTACGGCGCACATATTAGGGTCGATTATGGAAGCTGCGGATGTGAGCAAGAGCGTCATAATCCATCGACTTATTTGCCGCTACGAGAGGCACTGCCTGCCTCATTGGTTTGCCGTGGAGAAGGGCTACGACATGGAGATTGGACCGTAATCTTATGGTTTGCATTGTGCCTGAAGTACAGTGATGGCCTTTGCAAACTATGAAAAATGGATGACTTTGTTCATTTGCAGTACTCCCGTCTATCTCACTTTGTAACTTGGTTGGTGTAATTTCCGTCTTGACCAGAAAAAAAGTGTACTAGCGCGGTATCCGTGCCATTCCCATCGTAAAAAACTAAGGTGTTAGCAATATAAGGAATATGAATGCCAAACATATAGAATGATTGTGCTCCCTCAAAAGGTCGTGACTACTAATCCTACAAAATGTATCCATTATTACTAACGAAATTTACCCTGTTATATGATATCCCCTTGCTTTGTATACATGTCTTGGGGTTACATGCCTTGCCTGTTATAAACTACGACTACTGATGGGTTTATCTAGCATGTGCACACTGCAATGACCTCACTTATGTGGAAACGATAACTCTCAGTTTTTATTTACACTTACCTACTATGGTCAAAGGCGTGTACGGTTCTGACACGGGCGAAGAGCATCCTGCCAAGCTACCTCTGGGTGAGGTCTTCATGTCGCTCCACTACGACATCGTGGAGCACATCCGCACGCTCCTCAAAGACATTCAAGAGGCCCGATCGACCATAGACCGGCTTCAACCACGCTTGGACGCCCGCGATCAGACGACAGAATCGAGGGCGATGAAGAGAACGAAGACGATCGCGAGTCGTAATTTGTGGAGACGTACAGCGCCTACAAAATGAATGAAGACGTCGCTGACGACACCGACGACGGCAGTATTATCACCTTGACCTACCACTCAGAAGTGGACGCACAAACAACCCTGGGAAGACTAGCACTACTAATTGACAAAGACTACTCAGACGTCAATGCTGGAAATCGACCTTTCGCCTATTTCACCGACATAATCAGCTTGGCTCCGAAGAATGCCGATGTCCTTGCTATAAATGACATGCTCCTTGACGAGTTGTCAGGCCTGGCAGAGGAATACAGATCTGTCGGCAGCTTGGGTGATGATGACAAGCTAGAGCACCAGTAACACAGTGATCTATACCTACAGGAATTCTTGAATCCAATTTCGCTGAGTGGTATACCTCCGCATAAGCTTCGGCTCACGGTGGGTGCTCCTGTCATGTTGATTAGGAATTTCCACACGAAAGTAGAACTGTGCAACAGAACTAGATTAAGAGTTGAAGAGCTATATGAAGGCTTTCTTAATCAGAAGTGCTTTCGCTGGGAAATATGACGTTTTACCAAGGGTTACCCTTATCAGCAAAAACTCAGGATCCCCTATTGAGCTGCGCTGAAAACAATTTCCTGTACAAGTTGCCTTCGTTGTGACCATTAACAAGTCCCAGGGTCAGTCTGTCCAACACCTCGGGCTCTTCCTTTCGGAACCTGTGTTCGCCCACGGGTTGCTCTACGTTGCTATATCGCGCGTTATGGCACGGAGAAACATTACGATATTGGTAGAGAACCCCGCGATGGTCGACGACGACGTGTAATCGAAGAACATTGTCTACAGGGAAATAGTTGTGTGATTTGAGTACATTTTTGTTTTTCCTTCTGTAGGGTTCTTTATTATTGATCCACCGAGCGGAGCGAGGCGGTCCCATGAAGACGAATCCCCGCCGAGCGGAAGCGGAGGCGCCACCTGACCAGCTTGGCTAAAAATTGTGCAAAGAGCCCCGCAAGCGGGGCTCTTTGCGCAGTGAACAGCCAAGCACGCGTGAGATGCCTCCTCGCTTCGCTCGGCAGGGAGGTAGCTCAAGCTAAACAATAAAATACATACTTTAAGTGAAGTATTAAAAATGGAAACACTATGAATGTAAAAATCTATAAGGTGGTACACTACGATTTCTCTGTATACAATATTCTTCGTGGAAGATTTCGTCTTCAGTGATAAGGAGGCCATCGTAGAGAGATGTGACTGTTCTCTGGGTTTTATATCCATCCAGAGTCCATTACAGGAGTCCAACGGGGGCTAATACTAACATAATGCATACCTTTTGAAATCCGATGTTAGTTGTGCGTGAAATACATACGTTACACCCCCGATATATCATAACCTTTATCGTAAGACTATTATAATAGTATGTTGACCCATCCGCTGAGCATAAGGACAAACTACCCAGGATAA
The DNA here is from genome assembly GCA_024679075.1 of Phytophthora uliginosa. NCBI lineage: Eukaryota > Oomycota > Peronosporomycetes > Peronosporales > Peronosporaceae > Phytophthora > Phytophthora uliginosa. The sequence continues at coordinate 12,092 of JAIKVD010000245.1, read as the reverse complement.
ATAGTATCCGGTAAAAAAGAAATATTCACTTTCACATTCAATATTATCTAACGGTGAAACCAAATATCACCTTGATAAATGATTTATCTACTCCACTTGGGCTCCACCTGCAGGATATGGAGGGTTCGTTTGGTCCCAAGACCAAACACTTTTACTGCTTCTAGTATCTTCCCGTATGTCAAAACATCAAAACTGAGTACTGTCATCACCCTCCGCTTCATCATTCATAGTACAGGAGACCGCATCAATTAAAAGTGTCCATGTCCAGAATCTACGTTTCTTTTAGTTCGCGTTAGATTTCGACGTGTTCCAGAAAATCGTGACGCGAAGCGGAGACAACAGCTTTATTATGGACTACAAAACTCAGAGACATCAACAACAAAAGTGGCAGCATTTCCTGTGGTCGCACGTGGAGAACCTATCGCAACTCGCGCAGTTTTGTTTTGACAGCACTGGAATTCGCAGTTCATAAGAACTGTCGTTTTCCGGGCTAGAACACTTGTCATCGAACAACATTCAAGAAACCTTAACTCGACTTTCAAACGACATGCAATGCGATGTACAGCAAATCAACTCGACTTTCAAACGACAGGTAGCTACAGCGCTACGAGCGCTGTGAAGACCGCAAGATATCGAGGTGAGTCGTGAATGCCTAGTCTCCTATAGTAACTGGCTCGTCTTCGTTGCATCTGATAAGATTGTGCTCCACGTCAGCGCTCAGCGACGTACCGAGTCCTGTCGCTCTCGAGTCGGAAACTACATAATGTCGGAATCGACAAATTCGATACGGTTAGCGAACCGAATTAACGAAGTACGATTCGGTACAGCTGCATGTAAGACTCCTGGAACTGCGAATCAAGCCCCGCGAGTTCCAATGTACTCCGTGCGAGGTCGCGGCTTTGTCATTGTATAGTCTCTTATATAAGGAGTACACTATAGAGAGGTGCGACTGTACAATGTACAGAGAATTGATCAACGATGTGGTGCACATAGAGCCCTGTATTGGGAGGAGTCTGCACATCTGAAGATAAGGGTGGTATAGAAAAAATAGCATAAATCGTGACAGGAAGCTTCCCGTTCACTAATAAAATTGGTGTACGGTACAATCCAAAAGGGCACCCAGAAATATATAACCGATAGATGTATAATATGTATATTATACAGTCTTCCCTCCCGGAAATGATTATCACGGGAGAACAGGCCAGCTCAATCAGTTATCATGTTTGCCAGAATATCACATTCAGAAGGATGCTCTCACCCAAATATGAGACAACCTCTCCCTAAAGATGAAGCGGACAATCTCACCCTAAATGAAGCGGAAGCTGCTCGAAAAACACATACGCGAGCGAAAGTCACGCGACACGAGCTGAGAGAGTGGTGTCGCGTTCAATTCCAACTTTCAAAGCCCCCCCCCGCAGGCAACAATCTCCGATCTCAAACGCTCCACCGAGATCCTCGATGCCGTGGTGAGCGATGGTCGCAAAACCAACCACGCCGTCATATTCTGGTCTTGACGAGACATTGAAGCTATGGGTGCTCGCTCAACAGGCCAACCGGGCTCCCAATTTCATTCAAACCCAAGCCCGTAGGCTCTTCGTCAAAACTGATCGTGTCTATTATAGCTGGTATCTGGTCCTAGAACTCATCACTTATCGTAACTGAGAGGGAATATCAAGTGGGTTGTCTTAGTATCGGAAACTGCTATTATAGAAAATCGGGAGATGGCAAAATTGAAAAATCCGATCACTTATCATGTCATATCAGTTGAGAGGGGTTCATATTTGGGAGGGAATGTCAAAAGTTACAAAACTTTGCTTGATTGCGGACTGCTTTCATACCGATGCTATCCTTGAAGCGTTAGCAAGTTACAGGTACAAAAGTGCCTCGCGCAAAGTAGTTACCGGTAGTCATTTCAGCTAGTGGATGGCGAGCAGCTTGAATACCTAACGGCATTCGGCAACCTTTGTGGACAATCTTCAAAAGCATTTCTTGCCGAAGATGGGTACTCAACACTCTAGCACTTAACCATCGCAGTGCAAAAAGCAAGTAATCTTCTGTCCAAGGACGCAGGCTGCAATTATAGTACAAAAAGCAAGGTATCTTCTGTCCGAGGACGAAGGCTGCTATAAAACCAGTGGCTGACTGCTTCCCTGGCGGAGCTCGGCCAAGCGGCCACCCCACGAGGCAGCAAGTTGAAGCCACATCTGATCTGGCTGAAAAGGTGCCTTTTCCGGTGACCGAGTCTGGACGTTGCGCCGAAAATGCGTGGCACCAAGCTATTCTAGCACTGAGTGCAGTGCACTCGCCGGGCGATGGAGTCGCACGAGCGACACTAGCCACGCGCGGCGGCACGAATGGCGCACATCCGTGCGATGGAACCGGTGACGTGGCCAGGAATAGGGGCCCATTTTGTGTGAAAAGGGGCGGTGTATCCATTTCCTCGGCGCTTTGGGCTCACAAAATGGGATATTGGGTGGGTGACGTCAATCAAGCAGCTATGCCGGCTGCCCATCCGAACTCTGACTCTCGCCACTATCGATTTACCAGCGTGAGGTTCGAGACGACGACGATGGCTGCGCCGAGGATGAAGATGCAGCTGCTAGTGGCTCTGACGGCGATGCTGCTGCTATCGCACGCGGCGGCCGAGAGCATGGAGTCCGTCATGGGCATCGTCAACACCAAGCGCTCCGTGAAGCTGAACCCGAGCGTGCAACACATTCCGCTGGACCCTGCGCAGGCGCAGCTGCGGCCACCGCCGGCGCAGATCCCCGCGTCGTTCGACATCTTCGTGGGTCTCTCAGTCTTCCGTGACGGCTACCGCTGCGGCAAGACCATCTTCACGGGCCTCAAGCGCGCCAAGTACCCGGAGCGGCTCTTCTTCGGCATCGTGGACCAGGTCAACGATGGCGACGAGCGGTGCCTCGACGAGTACTGCAAGATGGCGGAGACCGAGTGGCCGGACAAAGGCCCGTGCCCGTATAAAGACCACATCCGCGTGGACGTGCACACGGCCTCCGAATCGCGGGGCCCCACGCTTGCGCGCCACCAGCAGCAGAAGCTCATTCAGCAGGAGGAATTCTGTCTGCAACTCGATGGTCACAGCATCTTTACGAACCTCTGGGACGAGAATCTTCTGGCCGAGTGGAAACGCGTCAACAACGAAATGGCCGTGCTCTCGACGTACTTACACCACATTCACGACTTCGTCAAGGAGAACGGCGACAACGCGCTCTCGGCCTCCTTGCCGCACCTGTGCTCGACCACGCGTGGATCCAATGGCCTAGTGCGCACTATTGGCGCTAGTATGATTAGCGGATCCAAATTTCCGCAGCTAGAGGCGCTTTGGGGTGCCGGTTTGTCTTTCAACAAGTGCCACGCTGAGCGCCGTGTGCCTGTAGATTCGCACACGCTCTGGATGTTTGATGGCGAGGAATTCCTGCGCGCGTCTCGCTTGTGGACTAGTGGCTATGACGTGTATTCTCCTAGCGTGTTGGGGTCTGTGATCTACCACAATTACTCCAAGGTGCCGGCTCGCTTCGAGCACATCACGGTAGACCCTCAGGTGAAGAAGCGCGAGAGTGAAATGGCCATCAACCGCTTCAATCACCTCATGGGTAAGCCAGTTAAGGGTTTTGTCGATACGTACGAGTTGGACAAGTATGGCTTTGGATCGGTGCGCTCTTTTGAGTCGTATTTGAAGTTTTCCGGTGTTACCTTTAAAAAGGGTGTGAACGATACTGAGTCCTGCGAACAGCTCCACTGGGTGCCGTATGAAAATGCGACAGAAGTTGAGGCTCTAATGGGTAACGGATGGAAATTGCAGGCGAAGTCGGCTGGTGCTGGTGAGCCCACTCCCAAGCAGCAGGTTGCCCAGGAGATCGAGCAAGATGTGGAAGCGCAGAACGTGGCGGAAACAAAGAAAGAGTCGAAACAGCCTTCAAAGGAACATGGAATTGTTGACGACGATCCGAATGCTGAAGTGGCACGACATGCTGCAGATGCCCATGCTGAGAACGGCGCAGATATTGGTGAAGACGAAAAGTTGGAGGAGGCGAAGGCGCGTCTGCGGCAAGAGGTAGTGGACAACCGCGCAGCAAAAGGTCCGTCTACTGCTCCCGTTTGGTTCTTCCTCTTTGTAGTCGTGGCCGCTCTCTTCGTGACACTTTCGAACGACAGTGTGTCGCGCTCGATCCGACTCACTTTCTGTGCCAGTGCACCGCACACGCACAGCAGCAACGAGTAAGTGAGGACAGGAATAAGCACCTGATAACCTGTGCGAGCCCTCCTTAGACAATGTCTTCGACTTGATTCCTAAATTCTTTTCTGCGTCGCGTTCAGGCCCTCTCTACTCGTTTGCAGTAATACTTACTTGCTTCAAAGTCTCCAAGACAAAATAGGTAACAAAACCATTTACCATTTTTCACTCCTACTTCAATTGTTCTAGCAGCGACGTCAGAGCTTGCTTAGCGTTGGTATTGAGTGCATCCCCGTCAGTCCCCTGAACACGCAGGAGGACTTCAAGAACACCGTTGTCACGGCACCAGTCCAAGTTCTCGTCATTGAAAATCACAGCACTCTCCAGCGCCAGCAACGCGTTTGTCTGAAGCGACTCCAACGCTTCACTAGCAAGGTGTTGTACCAGCATTGCAAGTCCACCGGCTTCGGCCACAAGCGACTGACTGTCGGCATTCATATGCACGCCGTGATGCACAGCCCAGGCAGCGCTGCTATTGACGTCTTCAGCAAAAACTGGCGAAAGCAGCAGCACAAGAGCAGGCAATGCACCACTCTCACGAAGCAAGTCCTGCGCGTCGATATCCCGCCCAGAGAGAATGTTCCCGAGTGCGAAGGCCGCTGCACTCCGCAGCGGATCGCTGTAGTCGTCTTCAAGCAGCTCGCTCATTCGCAGCACACCATCTTGCTCAATGATCTGGCGACGGCCCTGAGCGCCGTTGGCGATGTTCGCTACACACGTAGAGGCTGCGCGTCTAATAGCTTCGTGTGGGCTTGCCAGTACACTAAGAGCTGCACCCACGACCGTCGGAGAAGACACAGCTTCAGCAGCAGTCGGCTCCAGCGCCACGTTGCCCAGCGTGAGGCAAGCTGCTGCCTGCAGGCGCGGGTCCGTCTGCGCCAGGAATGAGGCCAGGATCGTTGGCGCATTCAGTCTCACCAGCTCTTGGACCAGCAGCGGCTCGGTCGACAGACGGATGAGCGCCAGGAAGGCCGGCACCAGCAGATCGGACGACGCGATGGTGTCGCTGTCCTGCAGGAAGCCCAGCAGAGCCTCCAGCGCGTCGCTGTCCACGATCTCCAGCGCATGTCGCTCCTTGATTGTCGTGTCCAGCGAAGAGCTCAGCCCCAGCGCGTTGATGGCCGCCACACGGTCGTCAGTGGACGTTTCCTTGGCCTTGAGCGCCTGCGCCAGATCGAAGATGCTGCTGCTGCTGGACGACGTCGCGAAGCTTCGAGCTGCGGTAGCGACCGGCAGAAAGTTGCGACCCAGCGCCGAACGAACGGCAACCGCAGCAGCAGCAGATGCTCTGGTATTGACAGTCGGGGCCACGGGGAACAATCCCCAGCGGCGCGCAGCCGCCACGCGTCTCAGCAGCGTACGAACCATCTTGTGCGGCGGAGAAGTGCTTGTCAACTGGTGGATGTCACTATGTCACTAAAACGAATAATGTACATTGCCAGCATTTTAGTATTCATCGCTTGGACGCAACATGGGCAAGAATCGCCACAGCAAGGACCGGCTTTTCATCACCCAGACAGAGCACAAGTACCTCTATGGCGGCAAGAAGCAGGAGATCCGCCGGGCCTACAAGCGTGCGTCCATCCCCCCCCCAAAAAAAAAAAACTCATTCTTGACCTCCTTGCTTAACCCTCTTGCTACGCTGCCACAGGTCTGCCATTCAACTGCTGCGCCATCACCCTCTGCCCCTTCACGGTACGCACTGCTTACCCACTTGTCTTTGATGTTCTATATCCGAATAACGTGCTGATTTGCGGCTGTAGAACCCGGTGTGCACGCGCGAGGGCCACTTATTCGACCTGGAAGCCGTTGTGCCGTACGTCAAGGAGCACCAAATCGTACGTTCTGCTGCTGGGTCTAGTGGTCAGAGTCGCATGAGACAGTTCTAACAGCTATATTTTATGATTTCTATAGAACCCTGTGACGGGGAAGCCACTTGCTCTGAAGGAGCTGATTCAACTGCACTTCAGCAAGAACTCGCAGGGAGAGTACTTCTGCCCCGTGACCTACAAGGTCTTTACAGACAACACAAAGATCGCTGCTATCTCGGCTACCGGTAATGTTTTCTGCTACGATGCTGTTGAAGAACTCAACATCAAGTCGAAGAACTGGACGGTGCGAAAGCTCTTTATTTGCTCATACGCAGTGGTTGCTAACGTTGGATATCACCGGCGGGTAGGACCTTATTTCGGGTGCCAAGTTCAAACGCAAAGACATCATTATTTTGCAGGACCCGCAAGATTTTTCCAACCGCGAAATTGATAATTTCGAGCATCTTCGGCGCGCGAAAGCGAGCGATAACGTACGTGGCACAAAAACTTGCCTTCACAATTTCATTTCTGTGGGAACAGCGACCTTGACTCTAAACTGTTTTGATTTGCAGAGCGCTCCTACTACAACGGCAGCCCGGAATATCCGCACCAATGCAGCTACGGACCGCATTCTTCAAGAGGTGAACCAGTGGGTGCCCGCACAATTATTGTTGGAGTACGTAGTACTGAAATGAATTATTGTTTGGTATGTGTATTGTAGCTGGAAGCGAAGAAAGTGGCGCAGAAGGAACTAGCTGAAAAAATTAAGCGTGGTGCTGATGACGTGAGTGAAAAGGACAAGATTGTGGCCTCGTTAACCCACAGCAAGCTATCGCAAGAAGAGGAGAAACTTGTGGCAAGAAAGACCGCGCAATCAGGGAAGTTGCAGTATTCACAGTTTACTGCCGGTGACTGCTCGAGTTCGTTCACATCTAGTGTGAGAGCTCCTGTAACAAGCAATGCAGTAGCTCTTGCCTCTGAACAAGAGCTGCTGGAGCGGAGGTGGCAAGCTGTGCGAAAGCTGAAGAAGAAAGGCCTTGTGCGGCTTGAGACGACTCTCGGCAATATTAATCTGGAAGTGGATTGCGACTTCGTTCCACAGACGGCTGACAACTTCATGAGCTTGTGTCAGACGAAGTATTACGATGGCGTGCTATTTCACCGGATCATAAAGGGTTTCATGATGCAAGGGGGTGATCCAACGGGCACAGGTCGCGGAGGCCAATCCATTTGGAAGAAACCATTCCGTGATGAGATCGACAGCAGACTGGTGAGGCCACATTTTTTGCACTGACAATTGGGAGATTGCGTGGAGCTGACTTGTCTTGACGTTATAATGCATAGTCTCATGATGCACGAGGCGTGTTAAGTATGGCAAACTCAGGACCAGGCACGAACAACTCGCAGTTTTTCATCACCTTTAAAGCATGCCCACACCTGGACAAAAAGCACGCAGTATTCGGCCGTGTTGTTGGAGGAATGGATGTACTGGACGCTGTTGAGAACGCGGAGACAGATGCAGAGGATCGACCTATTGAGGATGTGCGCATTAAACGTGTCCAGGTGTTTACCAATCCATTTCAAGAGTATGAAGACGCTCAAGAGCAGGGTCTAGATGTCGTTCAAGTTGCAAAGGAAAAGGCCGCACGAGACGCGAAACCTCAAATGCAAGGCACTGTCTTGAAAGTTGGTGGAAAGTGGGTTGCATACGACGACCTGGGAGAAGTGGATGTGGCAAGTATTCCTACGAGCGAAACTACCAAGGATGAGAACGTAGGTAAATATCTGAAGACCAAGTCGGATGCAGTCACTAAGAAGAGATCGTTGGAGCCGGTTATGCCAACTGCTATTGAAAGCAAGAAGAAGGGCAAGACGCAATCGTCGAGCGGATTCGGCAACTTCTCTGGGTGGTGATCTTAGCGCTATTTTAGTGGCAATTAGGAAACTGACGAGAAGCTCGAGGGGCTGCTGTGACCGTGAGAAAGGGTTGCGATGGACAAGTACGTAGTAGAGAAGGTCATCGGTGAGGGCACGTATGGCGTCGTGTACAAGGCCAAAGAAAAAGTACGTTTACCCAGGTTTCTATTATGAAGTAATCAGTTTTGTTCAGTTGAGATTTGGTATGTGTGAATTGGTATGTGTGAGCCCAGGCGACTGGCGACTACGTAGCAATAAAGAAGTTTAAGACAGCTGGAGGCAGGTCCTTCTTCCATGCGATCACCGCAACGGATAGCAACTTACTGCTGATACTCTCGTAGATGAACAGTTATCGAAGCGAGAGATACAAGCGTGCTCTATGCTGAGCCATCCAAATATCGTATCTTACCGCAACAGCTTCCGGCACGACGGATTGCTGCATCTAGTGTTTGACTACGTCTGTGGAGGCATGGTGAAGGTGAGAGCGGCAACCAAGCACTTTAATCTATCGTAAGTCGCTTATCTCTTTTCGTTTTTGGCAGCTGCTGTCCAAAAACAAAAAGGGCGTGATCCCTCAGGAGGCCAGGGAAATCATTTACCAGTTGTGCAAGGCTCTGGAGTATTGCCATTCTAATCGAATAATTCATCGAGGTACGCTAAACTGAAAATACTGTACATGCGTATGTGGCTAGTAACTCTGTGCTGTCAGATGTCAAGCCCGACAATATCCTCATTGATGAAAACGGAGACATCAAGCTGTGCGATTTCGGTACAGTGGTTCATGGCTGGTAGCGACCGTGTCGATCTGCAGCAGTAACACACCTTTTCTCGCGGCTGTAGGTGTTGCGAGGACTGTCCAGTTTGAAGGTGATCCGCTATCAGACTACGTGTCTACACGCTGGTATCGGCCACCTGAGCAGGAACTACGGTGAGTACTGAACCTCTTCCGTTATTTTGGTTATGTTCATCCTGACACATTGCTTTCTAGACTCGACCGCTATTCTTTCGATGCCGACGTTTGGGGTGTAGGCTGTGTGCTAATGGAGTTGCTCACAGGCCGGCCGCTTTTCCCGGGGAATACGCAAATCGATCAAATGTGAGTCAGGTGCTTGGAGTATTCTTCAGTACAGCACTTTTCCTAATACGAGTGATGTGTGCTTTCTCGTTTGCACGCAGCAACCTTATCCAAAGTTATCTAGGGCCTCTTCCAGCGTCTCTCATCCCTAGAATTCCTCGTGGTGTTGTCGCCCTCCACGCACCGTCAAAATCTTTTCAAGATCTACTGGATGATCGACCACTTCCAGAAGGAACTCTCGATTTTCTCATCAATACTTTGCAGCTTGAACCCAAGCTTCGCATGTCGGCCAAGCAGTGTCTTGAGCATCCATTTTTGCGATCATTGCGCGACGCAGAGCTGAGAGACCGTGAAAAGCGACGCCGTGCAGGGCATGCGTCTCGTTTGAGCGACGATGAAGGAATCGAGGAGGACATTCCAGGCGAAGATCCACCATCCTCTCACTCCCACCCAACCGAGTGCAAGGCCGAGCAAAAGAGAGTGGACATCGATGGCCCTGTGTCACCCTACAGATCTGGCCCTCATACCTTTGACTTCAAGCATGGTAGCGAGAAGAAAACCGAAGATACAGCATCTACAAAGTCAAAACATCGTTCTCGTCGCCGAAGCCCCAATACCTATGATAACAACACCGAGTGTGACAGTGATGACATCCAAGAAATCATCGAGACTGACGATAGCGACTCATTGTCGCGCTCACGCTCTCGACAGCAACGACGCGGGGACTACCTCAACAATGATGACAAGTCACTTCGGGATGCTCCGCCTCGTTCCAAAGGCGCTACACGACGTAACCCCCTTGCGGCCTCGGCAAAAGATGTGGGCCCATTGGACGGTGACAGTTGCTATGAAGACGACTTCGAGGAATACCACCACGGCTACGAATGATTCCGAGTTTGTTTTTTAATCAGCAAAGAACATGCACGAGTTTCATCAAAATGTATCAAACTGAAGGAGCAATGTGGTGTATTAACACTGAATCGTGGACTCCCTTTTGCAGCACGGTAGACTAACAACAAAGTCCCTCCTACGCCAGGCTGACCGGCGACTTGACCTCGACAAAGTTCGGCGAGTTGGCGTTCTTGCTCTTGTGGAACAGCACCTCGATATCTTCCAGTAGAATGCCCTTCGTTTCCGGACAGAAGAAGTACACGAACAACAGACAGATCAGGCACAGACCTGCAAAGAGGAAAAACACGCCGTTGATGTTGAGCGACGGGAATAGCTTCACGACTTCTGTCATCACAGCGCCCATAGCCCAGTTGGCAGCAGTCGACAGAGCCACAGCCGAGGCACGGACATTGAGCGGGAAAATCTCGGCCGGGTAGATCCAGCACACAGGTCCCCACGAGATAGCGAAGTTGAAGACGAAAAAGGCTGTGCCGATGCAGATGAACCATCCGCCCACTTTCGGGCAGCCAGCGTTGTCCACGTTTCCGCTGCAGATAGCAGTGAACAGGATGGCGGCGAAGAGATGCCCGATAATCATGCCAACTCCACCGATTAGCAGCATTTGACGACGACCGTAAGTGTCCACCCAACGCATCGCCGGGATGGTACTCAGGAAGTTCACTCCGGAGATAAAGAGAGACGAGTAGATACCTGCCTTGGTGATGTCCTTGAAGATAAGAGCTCCATAACTCATGATGGGGTTGATGCCAGTGGCTTGCTGCAGCACCTGCAGTATCATGGCAATAACCAAGCGCTTGCGCAGCGACACGTCGATGACCAGTGAGTGTGCTTGTGCCTTGTTAAAGCAGACCCAGCTAGTACCGCCGCAGAATAGCACACCTGCCGAGAAGATTGTCGCTCGACGTCCGAATTTGTCAGCCACGATGCCGCCCATGAAGGCGCCCACAAGGCAGCCCAAGTTGTACGCCATGTTGTACCAAACAGTGAACGTTGTCCACTCACTTGGCAGGTCTGAGGTCGACTTCGTGCAGTCCGCGTAGGTGAAGTTGTGCCAGCCCACACAGTAATCGTTCAGGAACGAATCCATAATGAGCACACCAGACGTCACGATGTACAGTATTCATCCAATCGAGGCAGACTTCCAAACAGCACGGGTGAAGCAGAGTCCTGCTGCAGGTACAGTATTCATCCAATCGAGGCAGACTTCCAAACAGCACGGGTGAAGCAGAGTCCTGCTGCAGGACTCCTCAGGAGTCCCTCCTGCACTTCCGGTGTCGGTGAGTCGGACACCCGAGTGCAGTGCCCCAGTTGTACATGTACAGTATTCATCCAATCGAGGCAGACTTCCAAACAGCACGGGTGAAGCAGAGTCCTGCTGCAGGACTCCTCCCCCGTGCCCGCGCGGTAAGGAGGGGGTGGCGATTCCGGCGCGAGGGACTGAAGCATTCGTGGGGGTATACTTCGCTCGTAGTACAACCCGTGCCGCACATCGGATTGATCTGGCGGGACAAGAAGACGTTGAATCCACTTGCACTTGTGCGGCTTTGCGGCACTACGCAGCAAGTCCTGCTCGCCCGCTCACTACCTGCACTTGAAACAGCGTAGTGGTCTCAGACCACGCAGATGTGGAAGGATGTCTGCCGTTCGCGCCCCGAGGCAGCGCAGGCTGCGCCGCGCAGTGTTGGCCGCCTCGAGTTTACCTCTTGACGTACATGTAGTGATGGCTCTCATCTCCTCGGTTTGTCTACGCCGGCCGTAGACAAACGGCGTGAAACGCTGCAGAGACATATAGTTGGTGATGCGCTTCGCGCGGCTGCGGCCGACGATTCCCACGCCGAAGGTGACCTTCGAGGTCGCCCGCCCGGAATTTCCGGGCCGGAAAAGGAGCGCAATGTGAGCGAGCATTCTGGTGCCAGCTTCTCGCCCCCATCCCCGCGGTCTTACTGTGGGTTTGGATTCTGCAGCGATGGAGCCGAGGAAGCATCTCCGTATAGGGGATCCGGTGCTTATCGTGTCTGCACCGGCACGGTCCGAGGCTGCAGACTCTGTTGTGTACAACGTCAAAGGCTAATCAGATGTCCCATTTCTGGCAGTATTAATACTAATTGCTGCCAAAAACCGT
>JAIKVD010000244.1:0-25064 GCA_024679075.1 Phytophthora uliginosa | reverse complement strand
CGGTCTTGGCGCATGCCGAAATGGGCTGCTTGGCCGCCCATTTCGGCATGTCAAAGACGGCTGCTATAAACAACACTGATGGTAGCATTATGACATTGAGCAGTGTCACTCTGTTATCGCCGCTAGTTGCTAGTTGCGTTGCCGTGGCTAGTCTGCGCTGAATCGCTCGAATCCGCCCCGCCCAATTGACTTCAACCAGTGGTCCTGTTCAAACAGCATATCCGAGGTATCTTACTGTGTCTCCATGCGCCAAGACCGGGATGCCTCCGTATTCTTTGAGATTCACTGCCTTGTTGAGAAAAATAAGGTGACTTTTCGTTGGTTGTATCCGTAAGCCTGACACTCCACAGCGACGGAGAGCAGCCGCCACAAGGTAAACCCAGGCCTCGTGTTTGCACCTCGTCAAGCAGGAGGAGTGGGGTTGGCCTCAGTTCAGCTAGCATGTAAAACCCAGCGCGTCAAGCACACCATGCTGTGGTTAATTCAGCGGAGGGACGTGTATTTCACAGCGTGGAAAGCTTGGATGTTTCGTGGGGCCACACAGGAATGAACAGCTGGCGTCTCACCACGTAAGACTCTGGCGCGCCAAATGAACACGAGCCGACAGACCCCCGAAAACGTGTTGCAGCAGCCAATGGGGGAGTGGATCCAACCGAGGACAGAAAGCACCGTCGATCAAATCCACACGTATCGTCAGGAGATGGAGGAATTCGAAATAGAGGCTCTCAGTTGGACAGTGAAGGACGAGTGGATACTGGAGCTACCGCGAGCGCTGCCGCCACCGAGACAGGAGATGACAGAGGTCGAAGAGCGGTTCTGGCCGACGTTTAGTTGGTGCAATAACCCCTGGATAGTTGACAAGGAAGGGAGAATGCTCAGCAGCACAAAGTTTGACAAAATCCAGGTCTGCGATTTCGCCAAACTGGCAATTCAGCGTACAGGAGACAGAACTTACTCCATCAAAATACCGAGGGCCGGGGAATCAGGGCATCAGCAGGCCAAACTGAGGCGGTGGGGATTGGTGATCCTGATGAACTCGCCAACAATGCAGACGGGGAGCTACATCCGCGTCAGCAGGGAGATCAAGATAAGACATCCAACGAAGCTAACTCACGACTACAGGTGGGAAGTCACAGGAGAAGGACAAGTGGTAGGGACAGCGCTGACATCCAAAAGCAACCCGCCAAGTACCATCCAATTGGAACAGCAGAGCAATGAAATATATTGGCTGGTTAGGGAGATGAACGAAGGGGATCTGGAGACAGCAGCAGATAAACAGAAATGGCAGAAGTATCAGCACACAGGGTCGATAGTATTCTATGCCCACCCAATGAGTCATGGACTGCCTTGGACCGTGCCGGAAACTATAACGAAAATGCACGTTGGGATCGCCCTAAAAAGCAGCCTTTCAAACGATTCAAAGGAGATGGCAAGGGGCTGGATAAAGTACTGAACGGGCTACAACGAGCGGTGCAGACCAGTGAATGGCAAGCGGCGGCGATGGACCAATCCCAAACCAAGTCTGGGCGCACAGGAATGAACTAACGGAATACCAAGTTTGGGTGGCATACCGAGTCTCGGTCAGGCAACTCAACCTGAACCATGACGGCAGGAGAGTTCACAATAGCTGTCGAAAACTGAGCGCGTGCAAAGGAGTAAAGGAGACGGTGGAACATATTTTCTGGGATTGTCAGTGCGCACAGGCATGCTGGCAAACACTCATTCAGCAGTGGACAGGGGAGCAATGGGCGACCGGAACCCTCACAGAGTTTCGACAGTATTGTGCCAGCAGAAGGGCACCAGAACTATCACGGGAAACCAAGAAGCGCATCAGCAGGAAGTACCCGGACGAAGTAAATGAGTATACGGCGAAATGGAGGCGGGTCTGGCACATACTAAGCAGTATCTGTACAACCAGTCTCTGGATTCAAAGAAACAAGGTAGTCTTCCAGCAGGGGGAAGTGACAGCGGAGTCAAGCACAACAGAGTTCTGGGCAACAGCAATGCGACAGCTGCGGGCGCTCGCGAAACGAGAACGCAGCAGACCAGAACGACAAATTTAAGGGATTCGATTACTCCTCTGTCAGCAAGCACTGGAGGATCGACCAAGAGAGCAATCACACAGATTGGTGAGTCCCGTACAACCACCGGACCAGCAAAAGGCACCGGCGTTGCTAACCAGGCTTAATCTAGTCGTCAATAACTGGCCAAATAGATAAGTCTGCCTCTCTCTCTCCTTGTCGTCTTTTTCGAAAACGAGAGTGTTGCCACCACTGGTGCCACGATGGTACAGGAATAGCACGTACATTTTGATCACCACTCTCTCATGTCAACCTCCACCAGTGGTGATCACCCCTCGTACTGTCACTCCCACTCGGTGCAAGCAGCCACTATTAGAGTTGTAAAATACCTGGTTAAATACAAAAAAAGCATTTCTCACAGTTAAATGCAGATTGATAGCTGTTAAATACCGTTAAATATTCGGTCAAATGAGCTGAAATGGTGCAATCAATTAAGTCGGAGTTTTGAGAATTTACAATGCTACACAAAGATAGAGACCCTCTGCTGCGGCAGCCTGCTGGCAGGAGTCTTGCCGCAAGTTCTCGTGCGGACTGACGCAAAGAACTGCTCTTCAAGGTCAAAGATCATTGTGCCTAGCCGCAGGTCGCGGTGCAGTTCGAGTTTAAGGCGAATGTGTTTCAATCGGAGCAGATATTGCCCTTAATGCTGATCAAGATACGCGAGGAAGCGAAGGCTTTATGATGAAGCCTTCATCGGCGAGGGGGTCGTGAGCGTCGCCATCACGATGGCAGCCGACTGGCTATTAGTAGTGCGAGGCTACCAAGGACGCTGGGCGCCGGCGCCGTTGCTGCAACTTGTAGCTCAATTACAAAAGTATACGACCGGACGGAAGTATTTAACCCGTATTTAACGGTTTTAGGACTAGAACCGTATTTAACGGTATTAAAGTATTTTACTATTTTACAACTCTAGCCACTATCGAGATCTTTTGGGGGGCGGGGATGCGCACCGTCGAGGTTGGACCACCGTTACGATCTCGATCACATTTCGGTATGTAGACTTCCGTTCGCTCAGCGTTTTTACTCATGAGTGACTCTTTTGAGTTGTTGATCGGTTCCCTCGGCAGGAGCCGCGGTCCAGACTACTGCCACTTGGAGTTCCACCAAGCAGTTGAACGCTCGTCTTGACCATGAACTGAGTCCACGACAACTCAAACGCGAACGTCGACGGCTGATCCAAATTCGCTACAGAAAGAGGGTTCGAGTCGACGCAGAAGCTCTTAAGAAGGATGTCGCGCTGCTGCGTCAAGAAATTGAGAAGTTAGACCTTCAGCGCATGAGGATTTCTCCAAGAATTCTGGACAGCACTACACTGTTCAGTGTGGCAGCCGAGTGGTTCCGTGTTTTCCGCTTCGGCCTGAATGCATACGCACCACAATCGGAGCTGTGCAATCCGCCGGGCTCCGTCGGTCCGTGGGAATCGATTGTGCAACGAGACTTTGTACTGGCGACAATGACAGAGGACGTGGTCGTTCACGCCAGACGCGGCGTTGAAGCGGTGCTGGAAGGCTGGAGGCTCACGTCACTTACGCTGCCAGACTTCGATGCTGAAATTGTTCGATTTGACGTTGAACCTGCTGACTCCGTCATCGCCACATGCAAGATCCGCATCGTCATTGCTGAGTGTACGCTACGCCGCGTGTTTTCGCTCTTGGCAAACTGTGTCAGAGGAAACGCGATTGCGTCCAAGCTGCTTGGACAAGAGTTCGTGGTACACAGCTCGACAGTGTTCAAGTAGGACAAGTAGCGGCGGCACATGCAGTGCGTGCTCCATACGTCCGATCTACTAACCTCAATGGTGCACTTCTTGAAGAACATTGACGACTTAGCTTTCGTCTTCGGCGACGCTCAAGTTACGCCAGAGTTTCGGTTAATTTTTGACCAAACCGCCTAATCGTTACGTAGGGCACTGGAACGATTCCCGCAGCAGTCTGTGGTCCATACATCTAAGTTTAGAAAACCGGAACAGAGTTTGAAGTCAGCTGCCACTCGCAGCATTTTGGAAGGACCATCATTCTGAGTCCGCAATGAGCACCGGCGCACGTGCAGAATGCGGAATGCGGGTAATCAAAACATAGGTTTCCTGTGCGAAGGGTAAGGGGTTGCCCAAATATATACGATTAACAGCCTATTCCAGGCTATTCCTGTCACAGACCATCTGGGGGGGGGGGGGGGGGAGGGGACGCACAGACTGTCGATCTGTGCGACTCAGCGACTGGTCTGTGACGCCCAGATGTCGATTTTCTGCATGTCTATTCCTGAGTCTGGGGTTTATTCCGTCACAGACGGCTGCGGGAATCGCTCCACTTTCAGCTCGACAAACCAGCTCAAAGCCAAAATTTTCATTTCACTTCATGTAGTACGAAGTACGCAATATCCAACTATTCCTACACACAAAGTCATCATCTAGTTGTCGATAGCGATCTGCGTCGAATGTCGCTGCTGGCGCGTTTTGTACTAACGGACAGCAACGAAGAAGTACAGCACCATGAGCTCCAGCAGAATGATGCTGTCGCTGCGCGCATCGCGAGATTCCATGCTGTAGTGCGCCAGTTGCCGCCACCGAACAAACCGAAAGCATCGGACGGCAAACGCATTTGCCGTGAAGGAGGAGTATATTTCGCCTATGTACGTCTACATATTGAAGACCAACCACTTTAGCACGACTAACCACTACGTTGTCGACAGGCACTCCAATTCTGTAACTCCAGTAAACACATTGAGCTCGACAATCTCACCCGTTGTACACTTCCGCTGACACCCGCGTAAGCTTCTTTCTTGATATTTTCTTGGATGCATCTCCTATCATAATTGCTAACGTAATTGGAATTGCAAGAACTACGAGGTCTTGTTTGGATCGATGGGCGACGTCAATGAATTTGTTGCCGGTTTGCCTGTAAAACAGATGTACAAAATATATGCCGAAAGCGATTCTAGTGATGATTTCAGCATGATGATGCGCTGGCTCCGAGAGATTTCCGAGGTCAGTTTATAGTTGGTACCATATCTACTATTAATTCATCGAACTGACTTTACGCCTTTGATGTACCCATTCGATCACCCGTCAACGCTTTCACAAACGTTTGAACTTTCTTCATGCTTCATGCGTATCTTCGCCAACAACGCGTCCGCCTTGACAAACAAATCGACGATCACATTGCAATGAAGGCTGACGGGACTGTGGACGAAGATGCCGTATTTCAGCACGGCGTGGAAGGCTTGGAAGACGAGAAGAATTATAATCACATGTTGTACTTCAGTGTGACCATGAATATAGTGGACATCTTGACTGACCAGCTCAGCGCCTTGCAGTGGGAGCGGTCCGACTGCGGCAAGTATTACTAGTATCGGTCATCGAAGTGGCTGAGAGACAACCGATTGGTATGAAGCGTGAAACACTATCCCCGAAGAGATTCTACCTTGATGGGTAGAACCCGTGGTTGCATCTATGTTTTTATTCGACGCATATAAACATTAGTGCTAATGCAATCAATACATCTTCTTTGATTTTTGCATTTTAATATGCAACCATTGATGCTGAAACTATAGAGGATGTCGAAGCTAACATTATGGATTTGGTACCATGTTCGGTGCTGACAAAGGTTGCGTTCGGGGCGTGCCAGTGCGCACCAGCATTGCCGCTGTTGACTCGGCGGATACTGCGAACTTCGGGGAATCGACGCGGGGAGCGGAGATTTCGTCTGATGGAGCGCCATCTCGACCAACATCTCGACGAATGGGCCGCCATTACAGCGTGACTGGGCATCCTAGCCAGCATGACGCCGGCCAGCGCAGAGTCCTTAAGCATGAGCGGCACGCCTGCCGCCACCGCCATCATTACCATCGCGCCCCGCATCTCGGTGAACGTGACAGCCGTCCGTGCGGTGGGCTTCACAGTCGGAGACCCCGTGCGAGCCACGGTGAGGTCCACGGTCCTTATGACGGTCGCACGCAGCGTCGTGTGCTTCTTCTCGGGGAACTGCGTTTCAAGGAGAGCCAACACCACGCTCGTCGTACAGACCGGAAGCCTCGAGGAAGGTCGTCTGCAGACCCACCGCCGCAAATCATCCGCCTCCACGCGAGTGGGCAGCTTCTTGGTGTCAACCACCAGCAGCTGGATACACGGCGCTTTGGTCTACGTCTTCCACCGTCTCCCAGCCCGCGAGAACCAGCCGTTTCCACCCTAATTCGCGCTGCGAGCCACATCGTAGTGGGTCCATGGCCGCCGTCCAGGGCCACGCGCATCTAAATCATGGACTGCCGCCCCCTGTGCAGGCGCTGTCGCTCGGGGCGATCACGAGCGTGGCAGGATTCTTGTTCAGCTGATCCAGCGTCGACTCGAACACCTTGCTGATCTCAGTACCAGCACCGGAATCGCCCGTTTCAACGCCGTCGAAGCTGCAGAACAAGAACTGCATCGTGAAAGTCGCGAAGCCTCCGAGCTCCAGTACGACGAATTTGGCCTCCTGCGGTGAGACGAAGGCGTGGCCAAGTGGCGCGGCACCGCACGGCCCGCGCTCGATCAGGTGATGCGCGGGTTTCTTCTGCTTGCCCAGCTTTTTGCTCTGCAACAATAGCGTGAACTCTAAGTGGACTACGCAAGTACTTGCTTCTGCTTTTGAAGAGATGTCATTGGTCATAGGGTCGGCGACGGCTCGCTGGCTGCTCCAAATATAACGGAAAAGCATCTTGGCTCCAGTTTGGCCCCACCAAAAGATACTTCAGGTATCCTTTTGCTAACGAAAGGGTTAACACTTCGACTTTATTTACCCTTCACCTATCTACGTATCTACAACTCACTATAGTAGAGAGCGTGGTCGCCACCGAAGCTACCACAAATAATGCCGATGGTGCAGCTCGCGGTGAAACTATTTATGCGCTAGGCAAAACCGCTCAAGGACAACGTCAATATGTGACGGTACGACGACGAATAAATTTGTAGTACTCATTTGGACCAGGTACTCTGTGAGCGCTCAGCGTCTGCAACCTAACGCATTCGGACCGGTAGTTCGTAAGAAGCTTTGTAGACAGAAGGTAGTCAGACGGCGCTTATCGAAAGAGCGCACGATTTGACGTGGTTTTGTTCGGATTTAACCGAGCGGTAGTCTTGCATCATTGATCGAAACGTACTTGATCAAATATCTATTGTGCTTTTCAATGCGTTTGTCGTTTTCACTTAGCGCTTTGGTCGATTAATAAAATCTGGACCTCGATATAAATAAAGTTAGTAAAAACGACAGTGCAACTCGACCAGATTATTTATCACAAGCATGGGTTTGGATCCTGATTTATGGTAACTGCGCGGTTTGAACCCCAATTCTGGCTGATTTATAATAACTCCACCTCTCCGTATGTCCGACAAAACGTGCACCCATCATGTACGAAGAATGTTGAAAAACGTGACACTAACATTCGGACAGATAAATTGGTGGGTGCAGATCATCATCGAGCTAGTTGTGTGTTGTACATGTCAGTTTCCAACAACCTTGTTCGTAGTATGTACTCTCAAGACTTTTGGTGGCGAGCCGTTTTTCTTATTCATGTGTATGGTATTTGTGTGCAGTACGTTAGCGATATATTTGGACCAAACGTACGAACGCTGCGGCGTTGGTACAACCTGTTTTTGACCAGCGGTGTAGTAGAAGATGGGAAAGAGGCGAGCCGCTCGTCGCGATGACCGTGTGACGTAGTGGCTGGCGTTCGAAAGTACGTAAAAGGCGATCGTAGATTTGACTTAGAGGAACTACAACAGTTTATACGGACCACTGTTCCAGAAGTGAAAAACGTATCGCTCAGTACTGCAAATAGAGCAATATTGGACCGGATACATTTTGATTTTAGTGTAGGAGCACAGTACTGGTTGGGTGAACTTACGTGACGAGGAGGCACTCTTCCTACAGACGTGCGGCTGCGGACCACGATGCTGGAGCAGCTGGTGTAGACGCAGACGAAGCTAAAGAGCCATCACACACCGCAAACAGAGCAATATTGGAGTGTCAGTGGCCGTCGACATGATACTGGTTGACTTACCGCCTCCGAAGTTCTCGTTTTAGCAGGCAAGGAATAGCCGATACAAAACGTCCGCAGATAGGCACGATTTAGCCCATTTCGCATTTTTATGTCCTGGATTTGTATGCTGGTCTAAGGCCTTAACCCTTTCGCGGACAGTGCATTTGTATACTATACAAAATGAAGATAATCGAAAATAAAAGGTGGCATTTTGCTACGTTCGGGCATGTAGCCATTTGCGCCTCTTCATGGGTACAAAAATGGAACGAGGCAAAATGCCTCCATCGAGGGAGTCCAATTACGCGATCGGATATGCCAAAACAAAATCGTTTTGAAGGGACACCTCGCGGAAGGGTCACCGCTCTCACCTGATTGGCTTGAGCTGCAGCAGATCCAACACCTGCCGTCGACGGAAGGTCCGCTTGCATGAGTGGGACCTCGGGTATCTTCGCTATATCTTACCGACGTACGATGAGGCTGAGACTGACGTGCGCGGCGTACTAACGGTATTCTAACACAACTGATTACCTTTCCATTTCGTTTTGATCAACTTTGAGGTATCTTACACGTTGTATAGTGAATGCAGGGGGGGGCTTCCTTCAAGATCTCACTTTCGAAACGCAGGCCAAGGTGAAGAGGTGAAGATGGAGCCCAGGAAACGCTCCTCATTGAAAGCGAGGCCAAGCGCCTACGACAACCATTGCGGTCTATGCATGACCCCCGCTCCGATACACCGCGAGGTAAGTTCACTAGCCTACTATGTGCACTGCCAGTGAAGAACTTGTCATACACATGTGATATCTAATGCATGGGGTAGACAACAGTATACTTTTCAAGGAAATATGGCGGGTTCTCCGTCGCAACGGATGGACGTCCAAACCACCGCACCGAAGTTGCCTGGACAACCGGCACCGCTACATCAAGCCTGGCCGTAATCCTGACGGCAAAGCAGGTCATGACTATCTTCTGGGGGGGGGAGAAAATCGTCGTCAGCTATTACCAAGAGCAAAGTAATCAAGTTGTTACTTACGATGGAGATACTGTGCGGGTGTTGTCTTCTATGACATCATCCGCACCTCAATGTAGACGGACCGGGGCCGCTACTAATGACGAAGATGGTGATGCTCGGGGTGGAGCCGGCGTCGCCTGTGCTGGTGTAGGCGCCGGTCACCAACCTCAGCAACGCGCTCGAGATGTAGCTGGTGACGAACATGGTGGTGCTGGAGGTGGGGCCGGCGTCGCCCGTGCTGGTGGAGGCGTCGGTCGCCAACCTCGGTAACGCGATGGAGCCGCAGGTGATGTCGAAGATGGTGGTGCTGGAGGTGGTACCGGCGTCGCCCATGCTGGTAGAGGCGCTGGTCGCCAACCTCGGCAACGCGCTGGAGGCGCAGCTGATGACGGAGATGGTGGTGCTGGAAGTGGGGCCGGCGTCGCCCGTTCTGGTGGAGGCGCTGGTCGCAGGGCTGATCAAAATAGTCAGCGACCCGGAAATGAGATTGACGCAAGTGGAGTACGTGATGGTATTGTTATTATTGATGCTGATAATAACGATGCTTCTGACGATGATAGCAGCGGCAGAGATGATTTAGTTGACGCTGTGACTGACATCACCCATTCGGGTGGTGGTACCGCTCACGCAGACAAAGCCCGGTATCGCCCTGAACGCGCGGGGGGCGCTGCAGGCATTGGAGGTGTTAGCAGGGTTCATACTGTCACTGGAGTCGCCGCTGCTGGCGGTGACACTACTCATGGGACCGTAAACTCTGGTCACGGAGGAAGTGTTGTCCGTATTGGCGACAATACTGATGGTGTCGATAGTAGTGCTGTACCTACTGGCAGCAATGAGCCGCCGTCACCCAAGGACGCGCGATGTATATCAACAATTTAGTTGCCTTTTCGCCTGCGAACGAAACATGGATGATGACTAAAAAGCTAGCTCCTTTATTCAAGCAAGTTGGTGCTTCCTACATTCTGGGTCGTGTGTACCAAAGAGTAATTCAAAAGAAACTGGTTCTCTACGAAGTTCGCTGGCTTGATAGTTTGATCCAGACTCAGGTTCACTCGATTTCAATTGGCGTTCTTCAACGTGGTATCGAGAACTACCGAGTCATAACGCGAACAGTATCAAAGCCGAGTTGGCACGCGTTGACGGCTACACCG
Source organism: Phytophthora uliginosa (assembly GCA_024679075.1). Classification (NCBI taxonomy): domain Eukaryota; phylum Oomycota; class Peronosporomycetes; order Peronosporales; family Peronosporaceae; genus Phytophthora; species Phytophthora uliginosa. The sequence goes on along the minus strand of JAIKVD010000244.1, from coordinate 14,814 downwards.
GACGGTGAAGAGCTTCCGCCAGATGTAGTGTTGGAGGATCTTACGGAAGTGGAAGCTGATAAGAGTCTTATTGAGTTTGACCTAGCTGAAGTGCTTCCTACGAGTTTAAACGAAGTTGAAGCGGTGAAGAGCATGCGATTCGATCCAAGAGTCCAGATGAATGCTCCGTCAGATTTGTACTCCCATAGCGACGGTTCCACAGCGATTCCTGTACTACCCGAAAGCGTTCACTTATTCACGCATTCCGCTTCGTCAAGTTTTCTGGCGTACATCCCACTGTTTTGTTTTGCAGCAAGTTGTTAGTGAGACAAACACCTATGCACAGGTGAAGGGTGTCAAACTAATTCCACCAACCACGCTTTCGGAGTTGATCAAATTTATTGGAATTCTCTTCTTTATGAGCATCAACGACAAAGGCGAATACGCGAATTATTGGGGCTCAAAACCCAAAGACGCCATACTTGGCAATGCTAACTCTTCCGGTCTCGAAAACGTCATGACGATGCGCCGCTTCAAGTTGATCCGGAAATATTTTTGCTTTCGTGCAGCACCACCATCACCAACGCAGCGTGACCCGGCCGCGCGAATCCGTCCACTGCTAAACCTATTGAAATGACCGGGGGGCGATATATCGAGATGGGTCGCAATGTCGCGCTCGACGAGTGCAGTGTGGCGTGTCGATCTAGATATGGTCGGCATGTCCAATGAAGCCGACTGGTAAATTCCAGTTTCGGTTGTATGTACTGTGCTGCGCAAGTACGTGGGTAGCGATAAATTACCGTTTCCATTGCACGAGTGACATTACGGACAGACTCGACGGTGTGGCGCCGGTTGAAGATGTCCTACAGTTGAATCAGGAGTGGGTGGATGCTAAAGTTTCCTCCATTAGACGGCTTGTACTTGAACGGGTGAGGCCGATGTATGGTTCCAACCGTATTATCAATATGGACAACTATTATACCTCAGTGCAGTTGCTACAAGGCCTACGGCTAAAAGGATTATACGCACGAGGCACCGTGCGCGGTTCAAGCAAACATTTTCCTAAACATAAACCCTAAACACACTGTATTGAGTAAGGACACCGCCAATCGCGGTGATTTCCGATAAGGCGTGTCTGCAGAAAACTCGATTCTGGCTGCGTCCTGGTGTGACGGCAGCATCGTACAAATGATATCAATGCAGACCCATATTCTATCAGTGACGTGGTACGCCAAGTTGGAGGCGCATCTCAAACGGACCCCGCTCCGGCCTGTGTAAAGCAGTATAATAAGTTCATGCAGGGCGTTGATCGTCTTGTCCAGATCCGAGGCCGATTACGCTGGAACCGGCCTCGACGCTGCTCTTCGTGCCGATTTTGCCTCTGCTCATGGCGAGCCTGCTCGGCGTGCTGCCGCCGGTCTGAACGCTGCTCTTCGTTATGAGTTTGGTCTTGCTCGTATCGGGCCTGCTCAACGTGTTGAGACGGATCTTGAATCCGATGCGCGTTCATCTGTTGCTCCAGCCACCAGTGCTCAAACGCAGCATCAATTCTATCAGCAGTGATGTCGCCTCTTTCATTCTCAAGAAAGACGCGAAGGTGGTCATACACCTTTTCTGCGGGGACACCAAAGTCGATAATGTACTGACGTATTTTTTTCCTCTCGAAGTTATCGATGGTACTGCCCGCTTGCAATAGCTGTGTGCACATACTGTAGAAGTTACCGCGACTCACATACATCGTTGCTGTTTATACATTTCTTAGTATGTTGATATTCTTCGTCCTGTCCCCGTCTCACTTCCTTTCACTTCGTAGAAAAAAGAAATATCAATCGAGGAATATTTTGCGCCCGCACACAAACCTAGCTCTTTTGTGAGAGATCAGCGCTGAAGCTGTCGACCAGGTTCAAGTCGGCCTTCAACGCGGACGCTACTGGCGAGTTTCCGCCTCCTCTGAAGCTGTCTCAGCGGATGCCAAAACTGAAGAGTTTCCTGCCTCCTCTCAAGCGGTTCCAGCGGATGTCGAAGGTGTAGCTCTTGGCGAGTTTTCTGCCGCCTCTGAAGCTTTTGGCGAGTTTCCTGACGCCTTTTTAAGCTGAAGCTCTTGACGAGTTCCCTGCTGTCTCGAAGCTGAAGTCGTGGACGGCGAGTTTACTGCCGCCGGTCGATGCTGGAGTAGACGCATACAATTGTTGCGCACCTACTACAGGTAGAGAACTTCCATGTTAAGTGCGCACACGGAGAAAATCGGTTAAGTACGCATACTGTAATTCGCTCTATTGATTTCGAGTGTATGAAATCATGACGGAAATATCGACGATCATAAATCAAAGCGCAATGCATTAGCTCGAACAACAATGTATTACGACTCACAAGTGAGAGCGGTGATTTCGGCGGCAGAACCTCGTAGAATAGTGTGCGGCTACCAGCGGCTTACAAGATGGTACAATTGCTTCGGTGGCAGAATCTCATAGGATAGATCGTGCGGTTGTTCACCCAGCCTCCCCGAATTTGCAGGGTTCGTTTGATACCGTATCAGAAGTAGTGTGGCAAAGTTTCAAAGCCTAGCTACTCCTAGGAAGTTCACAATCCCAGCGCCAACGAGCCGTCTAGCAGTCTATCACCATGTTGATTGTGCCAGTGGCCGCATGTCATTTCAAAGTTGTATCTCTAACCCTAATATAATTGTCTTCTCCCATCGGCTGATACACTGAATTCAGTGTTTCCTTGGAGTTATTGAGATCATGCGAGGCTGTGGCTGTAATCGGAAGGCGTGTCCCGTGCCAACATGCACCAGTTGTCCTCGATGTGGTTGCACGCATGACGGTCTTAGTGTTGAGGAGAAGCTTTCTCGAAGGCCGGGACGGCCACGAGGGACATCAGCGTCCTCCACTACAACTGAAGCAGCTGAACCAGCGAGAAGAAGCTCTCGCATCGTGTCAAACCCGAGTTGGATCATGAGCCCCCCTCCTCTCACGCCAAAACCATCTCATCGACGGATTCCTGGATATAAAGACATCATGTTTTTTTTAGAACAGCGTGACCGAATTGAGTACGTATGAAAGCATATCGGTGCTAAGAAGAAGCGCTGCTCACCATCATTCTGGGATATGGCAGCACCTAGCGGAGAAGAAGCTAGAACTCGGACGGTCATTTTGAATTTATATACGACCCTTCTCACATGTATTGCTGAGGCAATATGCGGAGAAGAAGCTGCAGCAGCTTCTCGACAATTGTTTGCGTTGTGGTTGGGTAGTTCCCCCCGGGTGACTGCTGCCGCTCACGAAACAGCAACCGACACTCGTCGCTCTGTCCAAGAAGCCATCGCCCCTGTTTAGACAACAAGTACAAGAGGGAGTTTGGAGCGCCGAACCATTCGTGCTGTGCTATGTCGCTGTTTTAGGCGGAGTGAACTTCATATTGCTGCCGAAGCAATTCCCGGTCTCAATGTGTGTCGACGGAGCTACTGGAAAGGAAGACGTGATTACGAGCTGCTAGCTAGTGTTGGTGCATTGACGAAGCCAAAATTGAGGCGCAAAAAATCGTTGAATCGCAAGTAGACACCGCAATCAAAACGATTTTGGCGATGGAGAACGTGGCGTTTGTGTCCTGGCGGACTAAAAGCATCAAAGTTGACAACGTGCATCTCGATGTCCCAAGCATATTGCGTCGGCGACCGATTAGTGTGATGTTTGAGCAGTACGAGAAAACTAATCAGTTTTGTGTGAGCAAGTCTACTTTTTATGAGCTTGCATCGATTTTGACGAATTGAGAGGTGCAAGCACGATCTGCTGTAGACTATGTCTCTGGTTTCCTTCTAAACGACAACTTTGAACTATTTATGCGTATTATTCGGGATATCGTGCCAAGTGCATTTGAGGACTTGTCACGCAAGATGAATATTCTGAAAGCCTCGTTAAAATACGGAACGGTTGGTCATTTTGAAGATATTGCTGGTGAAAACGACCCTCCCTGCGCTCGCCACTTGATTAAGTTCGGTATCGTGCGCCAGTACAGACTCATTGCCAATTACATGCAGTTGTTTCCATGCGCTCCATCATTTTATTGCACACGTCACGCACCGACTTGAGGAAAGCACCGATGAGAACACGTTGGGAGTTGAGCAGATTGTCACGCAAAGCTGGAGCTATTTCTTGGTCATCGCATCCGCGTTCTCAACCAGCAACGGGCATTACACGACCTGTTTTGCGAAATGAAGTCTCGTTGCGTTGGGAGCAGAGCGGCATAATCTCTAGTAGTCATCGATTTCAAAATGAAGGCGGGGCCGGTATATTTTCGCGAGAAAACATCGGAGCATTATGGCAAGAGATGCATGAGCTGGCATGGAGCCATGGTGCGTTTCTGGACAAAGAAACTTTCGTCGCAAGACCCTGTCGAAAATAAGGTGTACTTTGACCAGATATCACAACCGACAAGATAAAGAAGCTGTTGTTGCCCTTCTCGAAGCACTCATGATTTCGCTCTTTGCCGTCAATCACAACAATCTCCGTCCAGAGCGATAATTCGAGCTGCTATCAATACGCTTTAGTCATAGTTTTCCTGCCTGTAATTGGTGATGTACACGGAATTCGCGTCGAAAGATTTATACATACCGATACACAGGACGGAAAGTCGATGTTGGACGCGCACTTCGCACGGGCCATGATGGAAATACGTTCGTTTATCCAGCAGGGGTATAATTGCATCACACCAAGTCAACTAGTGGCTGCGTTGAACGCAGATGGTGGGGTTGTTGATTGTGTTGCAGAACTCATTGAGTACGATCGCTTGAAGTTACAGCACCTCGAGGAGTCAGTCAAGAGACTTGTTCCGAATTCAGATGAAGAGGTAGCAGTAATAGTGACACTTGTTTCCATCGGAAAGAAGTAAAACACATCGTTCACCCTTGATCGAATTGAGCGATGATTGTCGTGCTATACCGTCGTTCACGACTCAATTATTTTCTTACTCCGGCGTTGGTGATGGAGTTTTTTTTTTTTTCGAGTTGTCTTTGATTTTGAGAATACTTGCTGCACTGTTGAAAACGACCAGAGTGCAGGAGCGGAAGATATTGCTGCGAATGCCATCGACGACATAGTTGATGTGGAGGGTAGAGGTGAAGATGTAAATGACGGACTTGACTTGGGCACTGACGTCCAATACCAATCAGACGATAGTTCCGAAAGCGGGGATGAGGATGATAGTGCTGAGGAAAATGACCGAGAAGACGGTGAGGGGATTGAGTTAGCGGGGGAGGAGGGTATCTATGAGATACCAAGCGCCACTGGTGTTATCACGGGTGTGAGTGTCACGAAGTCAAATCAAATTCGAAGGCGAGCGCGAAAATGGAAACGAGCTGACGTACCCGCTCCCAAAACTCGTACACCAGCGCTCAACGTGCCAGTTGAGCGAGATATTGCATCATATGCAAAACGATCTCTGATTGCAATGCGAAACGCTGGTGACCTTGTGATCATTGAGGCGGGTGGGCTTCCTCGCGAAATGGCCGATATGAATTTCTGTTTTCCGAATAATTCAGCAAGTATACCTTCGCTAAAACAAGGCTGGGCAAGGCGCCCTGCGTGGGGACAGATGTATGGTGCTCGCTACATCAAGCGATACGAGAAAGAAGTCGCTGAATGTTTCAACGGGGAGTTGAAAACAGCTCTCGCAAGTTAGGCCCGGCACGCATGGTCGAATTTCTTATTCAGAATCATCCCAAAAAGTACGACATTCCCAGTGAGAACGAAATTCGGGCGGAGATCTCGAAACTTGCGCGTTCGAGACGAAAACGACCACGAGAGGTCTCGGAGTCTTTGTCTGCCGTGGGTGGAAATGGTGAGGAGGACCTACCGGTTGTGCAACGTCGAAAACCTATGAAGTCCTGCTATGCTTCCTATTTCGAAGATGTCGGCACAAGCGACCCAGACATTAAGCCACAGCTGGCACTCCAGAAGCTCTGTCTCGCTTTCCCATTGAGCTCTTCAGAATTGGACGATTCCAAGATTACAACAAAAGTATCATCAATCAAGCAAAAGCTGAAAAAAACGACGTAACTCACAACCCCGACGAAGAAGAGAACCTCAAATTGAGATAGTTGTCCTACGTACTGCTTCTAATATATTATATTCACCGCCGTACGCCACCATAAAGCCCCCGTCCGATATCTCGTTCTCAAACCACTAGTACACGAACGACTACAAATACGAGTGGACGGCGAGGTAGTAGCCCCATATCTTGTAGGCCGCGCTTGACCCTACAACATGCCGAACACGCCTGCGCCAAACGCGATGCCGATGATATAGTGCGCCATGGCCGACCAGATCACATGCAGCATGGACTCCGACACTTCCAGCGACAGGAACATGTTCAGCAGGAAGTATTCGAACGCGTTCAGACGCGTTCAGACCCGCCGGCAACACCACCAGTCCGTGAACATGACCCATATCATTGAAGATGTCCGGCAGCATCGCCAGAAAGTTGGTGCACACGTAGATCAACTCGCTCAGAGAGCTGTTGGCTCGAACTATTTCCTCCGTTGAATACTCTGCTCGCTTTTCATCTAAAATTTGTGGCTTTCGCCACGACAGCTCCACGGTGCGCTGCTCGATGAAGAACGGCAGCACGGCCACCGATATGAACGCCAGAACGTATGCACGTAGAACAGCAGCGGCACCAGACCCTCCTCCATCAAGTCAGCGTGCACGCTTACATACAGGTGCCCACCATGAAGCCCTGTCAGAAGTACATGAACCGCCGGATCCAGCAGATGTCCGAGTTACGGATGTTGTTCAACATGTTGCGGTATATAAGCATGCCGAACTGGAGCAGCGACGACAGCGACGGCTACTCGATGTACAGCAGATGCTCCAGCGTCTTGCAGTCGCTCTCGATCCGGTTGGCCAGCTTCTGGCGCGTCTTACTCTGCGCGTACGACTGCAGCAGCTTGGGCACGTCGACGTGGTAGTCGAAGTCTATGTTGTCGAGACTGGTGAAGTACTCGGTCGGATTCATGTACTGCGGACAGTTTGTGGCCCGTCCGAGTAAAGTGCAAGATCGTCTTGGCCCTCGGGTCGCAGAAGACCGTCTGGCCGGCTGGCAGCACCACGAAGTTCGTGAACATGTCGTAGACCAGCGACGACGGCTGATGGATGGTGCGCACGACGTCTTGCCCTCGGCGCAGAGCTTGACGGTGAACTTCATGACGTTGTGCGTGGGCTCGAGTCTAGGCCGCTGCTAAGCTCATCCTGGATCAGGTTCTAGAGCAGCTCGATGGTGATGCTCAGTCGCCACTTCGCGAGCCCTTGTCGAAGGTGCCAGCGTATGACGGATGTGGATACCCGTGACCTCCACCACGTCGTTCAAGCGTCCTTGGACTAAACTTGGTGACGATGCGCATGGTCTCCAGCACGTGAACGACACAACACGAGTCGGTGTGCGCGGTTTGCGTCTTGCTTTGTTTGAGGCCTCGCGCATGGACCTGATAGGTCAAAACGCTCTAAATATATGCTATTTTTAGAATCGTACAATTCGAATATGCTATAATTAGAATCGTGGAAAATTCGAAGCTTGAGGCCGCGGCCACCTCAGCTTGTTTCGATTGAGTCGTCGAGTTCGTCGGCGCGTAGTGCATCGAGGACTGCGAGGTTTTGTAGAGGACATGGTACAGTCGCAAGAGAGAAGAAAGAAAAGTATTCTACATGTCATGACCACTTGTCAAAATCAAGTTCGCAATTAGTTTCAATTTGATTTGCACCACAAATTGGCGGTTTTGTGTGACCTTCATGTACCGAATTGGTGTTAAGTATAAGCTGTTCTGAATCATGCAGGTATTGTCTAAAGTAGTTGATTTAAATTTAAAACGATAGTGGAACGTTGAAGCTGTGGGTACGGCGGCGACAGCTCTCCGCCAATTGGGCATCTCAAACTTGCGCGCGAAAATGCCATCATTGAAGTTGCTGAAAGGCCGCTAGTTTTTTCTTTGGGTTCGCTTCGGCGGCATTCCGCCAATCGGGCGGTAAGATTGAAATATTGGCGCATGCCATTGGTCCATGCAAAACTGCCAGCGCGGTAGTTCCTTGTGGCGCAGATACAGCTTTTTCGGGTGGGGCGACAACTCCATTTCCGAATTTGCGAGCTTCGGATAACAACGGCTTTGGTGGCCCCAGGATCCTGACCATCCATCTCCCCGACTGCCGAGGGCTATGGCGTACCATGGATTACTGTCTCTCCCCCGTCGCTAGTCTTCTTCGCTTCTACCGTTATAGACCTTTTTTCAAGACCTCTGCTCCGTGGTGATGTCCTGGCCGTAAAGTGTTCGGGGCGTCCCACCGTGTGGAGCGACGTGTTGACGCTCACGTACCCGTCTAACGAGCGGTTGATTGCTACTGATGTGAACGAGCCTGCTTCACCGATGACGGCGTTCACCAGCGTGGCGACGGATCAAGGTGCTGTTCGGCAGCAATGCCGATTCGGCGACGAAGACAAACAACGGCAAGCGCCGCTCGTTCGCGGAGTGTCGCGTGAAACCAAGACGGCGTGATGGCTCATGTTCCCGAGCGCGTTCGAGGCTCGCCACGGCGTGTGCGAGACCTGGTGACGGTGACCAAGTGGCAGCGTATGACGCCCGAGGACTACTCGCGCAACGTGTTCCACATCGAGATGGACATGACCAACACGGCGATCAAGTACCGCATTGGCGAGGCGCTGGATGTGTTCGCGCAGAACAACGAGAAGAAGGAAGTGATCCAGTTCCTACAGACATACAACGTAGGCCCGGAGGCGCTGGTGGTGCTCCCTGTGTAGGGTGATGCCGAGACGGTTCCGAGCGAAGAGACGCTTACGTACTTCCAGCCCGTCTCGCACGTACCGGACATCTTCGGTCGTCCGTCCAAGAAGGTCTACCAGGCGTTGCTGTAGCGCGCCATGGGCGAGATGGAGCAGACGACGCTTGCGACGCTGCTGGACGCCAATGGAAAGGACGAATACAAGCGTCATGTGGATGAGATGGTGACATTTGCGGAGCTGCTGGAGGAGTTCTCGTATGCCCGCCGTCCGATGTTTGTGCCGCACATCAAGGCGCGCCACTATTTGATCGCTTCCAGCATGAATATGATCCCGACGAGCGTGCAGTTGATTGTGGTGCACGACTGGACCACCCATACCAGGATCAAGTACCGCATTGGCCAGTCCACGCGCTTCCTGTCGACCGTCAAGGTGAACTAGAAATTGTCGGTGTCCGTGTGCTTGTCGGTGGTGAAGCTGTAAACGAACCTGGAGGACTCGATCGTGCTGGTGGATCTGGTCACGGGTATGGCTCCGTTCCGCGTGTTCATCCAGCAGCGTGCGTCCTTGTGCTAAAAAAAAACGTGAGGTTTGGTCCCGTCGCGCTGTACTTCAGCAGTTGCTACAAGTCGAAGGAGTACCTGAACGGCTTCCTACTCGATAACGAGTCCATGGGCGGCATGCTCGACTACTTCGCCCGCACTGTCAGCGACTGGCGCGAACAAGAACTGCAGGATCCCTACGCCCCCGCATTCCACCGCTAATATAGTACAACTTACTCGATTGTCACAATGGCTTTTGATTATTCGTAAAAACTGCAATATTTTGTCTCCGTTCGGGAACGCACCGACGCCGTCGACCGCCCAATGATTTGCCAATCTGCCACGGTGCATGCAGAGCGACCTGGCAATGGGCAGGCCGATAAATGGACAAGCTCGTGCGGTTGAATGGCTTTTACTCCCCTCATCTCCCGCTCAATCGGATATGAGCTCCATCCTCAGTATTCAGGATTGGTGCAGCGAATGCGCTGATTGTGAGCCGACCATTCTACCGGAGAATAGCCACGAAGCTGTTTGGCGTACTCGTTTGACTGGTCTGCAATGCTTGTCCACAATGGTTTCCGTAGCATCAGGAAAAATACTTTGCGCATTTCAACGCGTTTCGCCAAAACAGACGGAGAGATTGACAATACTAGCCGTCAAATAGAGGCGAAACTAGCGCTGCTGCGAACGAGGGTGCAAGGAATGCACACGAGAGTGCATGTGACGGAATCAGAGAGCACAAAGAGGAGCCAGAGTGGCGAACTTCGATGTTGATGACTACATGTTGCAGTCCCTGGTGAGCCAAAACACATTGACAATCTGCTTCTGACATGGATAGGTCCGTATCAAATCGTTGGTACAGACGAACACTCTTTCCGCGTGCAGCACCTAGTGACTGGCGCGGAATCAGACGTACATGCATCACGCCTTAAGTTCTACGCAGACGCGTCTTTCGAAGTAACTATCCTGAAATTACACAAGTATCCAACAATGCGTTTATACAGGATTCATGAGGGGTCTCGAACCCACCTAAGACTCTGGATAGAAATATCCAGAGAATACCGTAAGTACGGTCGTACTCCACGTGTGACAGGAGCCGTGTTTTTTGGGGAATTAGACAGGAATAGTATAGATTCAATCTTAAGTGACAATACTAGTAGTTTCCGTGTCGGTACTAGTAGTATAGCCACCGTCGGTAAGTTTTGTCGCCAAACATAGTATAGAAAGGTTTTTGGTGTGACAGAAACAGTATAGAGCAGTTAGAAACTCGATTTTCTAACCTTATGAGGAGATGGAGGAGAACATGGTGAGAGTCCACATGAGGAACTTTGTGTGGATGAAAAAATCAATTTCTAGTGCACCTCCTTTGGAGAAGTCTCTCGAGGAGCTCTACGCCGACACAGTCGCCGAAGGAGGCAACCTCGTCATGTGGCACGGCTGAGATTTCAAATTTCAGCAGGACTCACTGCACGAGGTCTTCACCTCGCCTCCCCGGAGACCAACTTCACGCTCATCGTCGACTACAGCAAGTAGCACGACGTGCAACCAGCTCGTGACTGACACGCTCGTGCCTGAACTTGCCGTGCTGCAGACGTTACAAGTCTTCCCGCGCTGGGCGCAGGAGGGCAAGCTGCTCGAGTACGAGTCCACCAACTTCTCACGTTCACCTTCGGCATCCTGTATCACGAGACCGTGCTGGACGGCATCGCAAGTCGCTGGCCGACCTCGTGGACCTGCAGTGGACCGGCAACATAGCATCCACGTACCCGAGCGACGACGCCGCGTTCTTCCTGTACACGCGGATAACCAGAACACCACGTTCCATCGCGGCTCCAACACGGCCAGCGATTTCGTGACGGCCAAGGACAAGGTCACACGTACTCCGACGGCATGCCCAACATAACGTTCGTGACGGACGGTAGCATCAGTTGCTGGCGTGGGGTAACCGTATCGCCATCTTGGACAAAGGCAAGCACTGCCAGCCGCCAAGCTCTTCATGAACTACTCTATCTCTAAGAAAGGCGCGGGCCGCCGTCGGCGCTCAAGCGATGCTTGGCAGTGGAAGGTGCGTTGGTGTTGGCCACCAATAGCTCTTTTGCGGATAGCCATGAGGATCAAATTGCCAAATGAAGATGGCACATAGCCCGACGATGTCGATCCAGACTCGATCACTTCCACAACCAGGGGTTAATAGCAAGGGGTGATACCCATTGATATACTGATACTACACATCGGGATATCCTGTATCAGTATCAGGTGATACTGCCTTCGGCGGGAGATCAAGATCACTGATCCTGCGGCTAAATTTAAATGATCTCGGGTGATCTAGTAGCTGATATAGAATTACTTGGTGGTTTGTTGTGAAAGAAGCGCTATTTTAGGTCACCCAGTCAATTTTAATGCCAGGAATTCGTGGTATTAATGAAAAATCTAACTGTCAATTGGACCGGAGCTACCGCGGCACCACGCAAGTACAACATTCTTCAATTATACCGTGGAGTGGGCTCCCTCGAGGGTTAAGGGGTCAAGGCAGCCAAGAGTTCCCTGGTATTGCTGTTTTGACGAGAGTTCGCCTGTGTAAACCTCTATCAACTGCTGCGCAAGACCGATTGTTTTTGTCTAAATAGCAACTAAGTACGTAGTAAGCGACTGACACATCCGCCTAGACGATGATTGAGCAGAGCTACTGTGTCTGATGAAGGCTACAGCAAATGGCCGGCGTCAATGAAGCAAGCTTAGGTTTGCGCAGCGCAAATTTTGGAGAATGACCTATTCATATTAAGTTAATGTCTAATACACGTATCATTTCATTGACATGATATTGATACCTAATAGACTGGGTATCAGCATCAGGTGATCTTAGGTCCATTCTCAACCGAGTTTATTCGTCGCATAAAAATGGACGCCCGTGCGACGATAAATACGGTTGCAAAGCAGATGAAGTAGGATGATCGGACGCTTGATGCGGTTGAGATAGTAGGTATTAAAAGTAAATGAATGCTACTTACCTGCCCCCTTAAATATTTTTTTTCAAAAAAAACTACATCAGTTTAAGCGAGCTCATTAAGAGCACTCTTCAGCTTAGACATCTTCTGATTAACGAATTCATTCTTCTTCAACCATTCGATGTAGTTGGAATCGATTGCTTGGATTTGTTTGATCGTTCGACCTTTGAATTTCCCCCATGTCATTAGGAACGAACCATCATCATTGATGAACTTTCCTTTAAGAAAATCGCTAATCGCAGGATTGCAATCAATCAAAATCTTTTGATTCAACAACCAACGACAGTACCCTGGATCAGAAGCATACACTTCTTCAATAGTCTTCGACTTATGCTTACCAAAAGTTAAAACTGGACTCATTATTATTATCAGGTGTATCTATATACATACACACTCACATCAGTTAATATTTGAATTATAATTAATTAATTCGAATATGTGCTTGTACGATCTCAGAAAGAGCAAATCAATCATTAGCATAAGTATGAACAGTTTAACAAATAGAGGAGTCTTACACTTACTTGTGTCCCAGATTGAGATACGTATAAAAGTTAAGAAAATCACTTACGGACCAACCAAGACGCTCCTTTTAGTTAAGACCAATGATAATCGAATTAAGCCAAAGAAAGGAGATTTGCCATTATTTGAACGATAAGTTAGTTAGAGGTATATTCTAAAATCTCGCCTGTCAGTCTATTGTACGTCATCTCATTTTCAAAGCCAACCAGTACAAGCATGTTGCAACCCTGTGTAGAAGCATTCGTTCCCATGACCTGGATGCTCTGAGGGACATCTTTTTCAGTAAGGCGAGATACATCAGCTACGAGCACGCGGTTCGTCTGCTGCCAGGTCTGATAATCAATCAGACCATTCGACAGTTCCTTAGTTAGATCACCATTAATCGAGCCAAGCTTAGAGAACTCGTTGATGAAATCTTGGAAATCGTAGTCGTACGAAATATCAAACACCTGCTGACTACCGATTCTAACATTAAAGTTGCGAATCGACGAACCAGGCTGAACAGTCCAAGGAGCACTATCGAAACAGCTCTGAAACTGTTGGATCGTAGCCGTATTGAAATTACCACTGGAGGTTTCAGCGAATGGTAGTAGTGCAACTACCTTAGCATTCTTAAGAGTTAAGTAGAATCGATTGTAGGCTCAAGAGAATTAGTAATAGCGCCCCAAGCGACCGATACCTGACCAGCAGCTGAAGTGGCTATTACGCCAGAGTTTGGAGAATTCGATCCAGCTCCAGATGCAACCATAATAGGACACGACTGACCGCTAACGAGCGTGGTAGAAGATAATGTCATAGCTTTTGTTGTAGCAGTTCCATGATGTCTCCAACCGATTCGGATTTATACTTCTTTGGGAGAGATCCACAATAATCGGGAATAATCGGGCTTAGAGACTTCGAGCTGACGCTCAGACTGCGGGCTGGCGTCTGCGACTCTACCCCTTGTATTATCTCGAGGCTGAGAGGAGACTCTCGAGTCGCAAGACTCCCAGGTCTTCGACCTTTGAGCTTGCTCAACGCGCCACTTGACTTCAGTCTAATTGCTGACATGACTAAGAAAATCGCTTGCACTTATATAAGAGAACAGAAATATGAGCGGATTTACTTATCCACCACCTACATTCATTTCATCGTGCTACAATCCAGCATTCTACATCTCGCTCGATCAGACTGGATACTTAACATATGCTTATGCCCAAACGCTCTACCTCGGACGAAGCGACTATCGCCTATCATACATCACAGGAATAACTCCAGGAGTTTAATAAATATATTATTTATCATTAAATAATTAATGCAACACCAGGCATTAGCCTTGTCGTTGCTCCTGATGGTTCTCTAAGCGGATTGGAGGTACTGAGTTGTTCATCACTTACCGTAGGAGGATCATCAATAGTAGCTCCTCCGACATATGTATTATCGATAACTCCTGGCACTGCCGCTTCATCAAAAGCACTTGTACTCGATTCATCGAGCAATATCTCTGGTATTAACTCACTATCAGCTTCAAGTCTGACTGGTACGCTACAGACCGCTTCACAGCCGAATATCAACTCAGTCAATGTTCTAAATGTAGCATCGCATAATGGATCGACCTGGATTATCGCTTGGAGGAACTCTTATCACAGCCAGTGCTTCTGAGATAAACTACATCGATGTTGTTTCTGGCACTGCCACTGCTTCCAAGGCTCTAGTACTTGACTCGTCGAAAGGAATAACTCGTATTTCGACTCTCCAATCAACGACCATCTTAGGGACAACGCTTACTCTATCTGGAGCTAGCTTATCTGGAACTCAAATAAATTATTTGACATCTTTAACTCCAGGATCAGTTTCGCCTTCGAAAGCATTAGTGCTTGATGCATCAAGCAATATTTTGGACATAAATAGTCTGAGCTCTACCAACCTAACTGGTACTCTTCAAACATCAGCCCAGGGAAATATTACTTCAGTAGGAACTCTTACATCATTAACTCTTTCAGGAGCTA
>JAIKVD010000243.1:0-25070 GCA_024679075.1 Phytophthora uliginosa | reverse complement strand
CGACGCGCGTTGCCTATCTCGGCAGGGGGTTGAAACAGCAGCTCCTGTGCAAGAAGGTCGTCATCGTCATCGTCATCGTCCAGGACGAGAAGATCTTGAAAGCCCCCAGGCGCAGCGCTAAACGGGTTCATCACCATTCCTTCCATTGCGATTTCTTCTCTCGTCTTTTGTCTGGACCGGTGCAGATTCAAGAGCCGACCACTTTTGCTGGATCTTTTGACGCGCCAATTCTAGCCAATTATAACTTGAGCGACTCGGACCGTATATAGATGGCGTTGCGAGTCTCATCATGCTGTCAGCAGTTTGATAGCGGCTACATTGTATACTGTACTTAGTAATCCTCAACTGGTGGTGTTTTACTGTAGGGTGCAACGGGATAATTACTTGCCCTACTGTCGTCCAAACGGACGCAGCCGATATTTTTCCAATACGATGCGCTGCTTCCGTGGTGACAAGCGTAAGCCCTTAGCATTAATGACGTGCAAGATGTCCGTAACAGTGCGCACTTCCTGCACACCTTATTAACAGCGTGCTCCAGTCAAGGCGACGCAACGGTCGCAGCTAGCTTTTCATGCTGACACAACCCACCATTCTCAATTTTCCTTCGTATCGACAACTTCCAACTTCGGGGCCATTTGAAGAGCAGTCATGCACCTCAGCCATCTCATTGCGGCAGCGATGGTGGTTGCTTACACTTCAGCAACGTCCCATTCGACCTTCAAAGGCGACCTGAACGACTGGTACCCATGCTCCGATTACATTTTTTCGGACGAAGGCAGCTCCAGCCAAGACGCGGAATGTGCAGTGTACAACGCACCGCTCTGCTATCCCAGCATCTGCGAAGCTCCCAATCCGCGAACCCGAAGGTCGACATCTTTTTCAAGCGTTTGCCAGCGACGGCTGGTGACCCCGAGACGGCACCCAACGTGTAGCTACTCCAAGGTGGCCCAGGCGATTCGTCTTCAGCAAGTAAGTATTCACCGATGAGTGTATGAAGAGAGAGAGGGAAAATGGACTCACACTACTTGCTGTTCTGCCGTGTAGTGGAGGCAGACATGATGGAGCTGCACTCACAGCTGGAAGGGGCTGTGAACGTGTACACCATGGACCACCGCGGCACCGGACGTAGCACGTTTTTGGATTGCGTTCCCGCCCAGACCACGACCACGGGGTCTCCTTGGGGAAACCAACTTGACCCTTCCGAGGTGCCTGCTTGTGCTTAAGATCTGCACAACAAGTATGGGTGGTCTCCTTGGGGAAACCAACTTGACCCTTCCGAGGTGCCTGCTTGTGCTTAAGATCTGCACAACAAGTATGGGGACCTTGCGTCGTTCTCCGTGACGACTGCTGCAACCGACCTCGCGACCTTCATTTCCACGTACACCAATGGTGCAAACACCACGGTGTATGGTGTGAGCTACGGTACCGCTCTGGTGGAGCGGCTGATGTCTCTCGCTCCCCCCGAGGTGACCGGGTATGTTCTTGATGGGGTTGCCACCAGCTCCGGGGCACCCGCTGGCAAGTTCGAGTACATGTCAACGTGGGATATCGACTTCGGAGAGGTAGGCGATGCTTTCCTCTCGCTGTGTGATCACGACAACGAATGCAAGACCCGTTTCGCGCACAAGAGCCTCAACAGCACCCTCGACGATCTGCTTCTCCAGTTTGACAAGGACCCAAACTCGACCTGCGCTTCGCTCATTAGCACTATCACAACAAGCGAGAATGTTGACTACCCGCCATCATCTTCTCTCCGAGTCGCATTGGGTACGCTTCTTATGGACTCGTACACGCGGACACTGATTCCGCCCGTCATTTACCGACTCCAACGCTGTGGGCCAGAGGACATCGATATCCTCACGCAGTTTGTCTCGGCTTTGAGCGCGACTATCTCAGCCACGACGCAAGACAAAGCGTTTCGATCGACACTGCTGTACTACCTCATCGTCTTTTCCGAGGAGTGGGAGACGCCTGCGCCCTCC
The DNA here is from genome assembly GCA_024679075.1 of Phytophthora uliginosa. NCBI lineage: Eukaryota > Oomycota > Peronosporomycetes > Peronosporales > Peronosporaceae > Phytophthora > Phytophthora uliginosa. The sequence continues at coordinate 23,088 of JAIKVD010000243.1, read as the reverse complement.
AATTCGGAGCTGCAAACACGGTTCGAGAGCGCGAGGATCAGCAGCGGAGGAATTTACACCACGAATGCCTTGTACTGCGCCTTTTCGAAGGAGAAATCGGCTGCATGCGACGAACTCAATGTTGGGAACTACGATGGCGACGGCATCGTCTACAAGCGCGACCACCACTGGAACAAGACGGTTGCGATTCCGAGTCAAGCCAGTGTCCTTCTGCTAAGCGGCAAGCTGGATCCCCAGACTGCGCACAAGCACGCTGAAGTGCTGCTCAATGTGCTCGATGGCGAGAATAAAGAGCTGGTCACCTTCGACTACGCCTCGCACGGTACCGTGATGACGACGCAAATGGTCGCTGGCGATCCGATGAGTGAAACCTGCGGCATGAAAATCCTCGCGTCGTATGTGCAAAATGGAGGGGACCTCCAGCGCATGGACAAGTCGTGCGTGGATCAGATGCCCGCGTTTAACTTGACGACGCCGGAGAACTATGTGCAAAGCTTCTTGAGCACGGACGAGGCCTACGATGGTGCGTTCAACTCCAGCTTGAGCTCGTACTCGAACTGAGTAGACTTTTCCCATACTTGAGCCGTCTAAAGGAGGCACCAAAGGTAGACCTCCGCAAGCACGACGACATACAGTACATACTAGAGCGATCCAAAAGTTTTGACATTAAATGCAATCAGAATCTGTTCTGTTTACTTTCCTATAGAAACATTTCTAACATGATAGAAACGTCTTCAGTGGGTGGCACAATTCGTAGCGCTCGCCAGTGAAATATGCCCGAGGATACCAAGCGACGTACGTCTCCCTCTATCTCCGCCCCCGCTGCCCCCCGCGCCCTATACCCACCACGAGCATGTAGCTGACTCTCTTTGCTATCGATTGATGTCCTGCAGGCATGCGACTCGTGGACGAAGATGACGGAGACACGGTGGAGTTCACCACGTCCAAGGACATCACGGTCTACCCGTCGTTCGAGGCCATGGGGCTCAAGGAGGACCTTCTCCGAGGCATCTACTCGTATGGTACGAGGCTCCTCTCTCTGTCGGAGCTTCTCCGGGGCTCTAACGCGCCCTGTAGCCTCCTGTAGAGCCTCGAGAGTGATTTAACCGACCTTTTCTCACTTTTATTGCTGGGTTTTACGTGTTTAAACAGGCTTTGAGAAGCCCTCGGCCGTCCAGCAACGCGCCATCAAGCCGGCAATCCAAGGCCGTGACCTGATCGCCCAGTCGCAGTCGGGAACAGGCAAGACGGCCGTCTTCTCCATCTCCGTGCTGCAGTCGCTGGACACGTCCAGCAATGAGACGCAGGCGCTGGTGATCTCGCCCACGCGCGAGCTGGCAGAGCAGACGCAGAAGGTGGTGCTGGCCCTGGGAGACTTCATGAACGTGCAGTGCCACGCCTGCATCGGCGGCAAGAGCGTGGGTGAAGACATCCGACGCCTGGACTTTGGGGTGCAGGTGGTGTCGGGCACGCCCGGCCGCATCTTCGACATGATCCGCCGCCGCAACCTGCGCACGCGCAACATCAAGATGCTGGTGATTGACGAGGCCGACGAGATGCTCAACAAGGGCTTCAAGGAACAGATCTACGACATCTACAGGTACCTGCCGCCGTCGACGCAGGTGCTGCTGGTGTCGGCGACCATGCCCCAGGAGGTGCTCGACCTGACGCGCAAGTTCATGAACGAGCCTGTGAAGGTCCTGGTGAAGCGAGATGAGCTCACGCTCGAGGGGATCAAGCAGTTCTTCGTGGCCGTGGAGAAGGAGGAGTGGAAGTTCGACACGCTGTGCGACTTGTACGACACGCTGACCATCACGCAGGCCGTGATCTTCTGCAACACGAAGCGAAAAGTGGACTGGCTGACGGCCAAGATGCGCGAGGCGAACTTCACGGTGTCGGCCATGCACGGAGACATGCCGCAGAAGGAGCGTGACGCCATCATGCAGGAGTTCCGCTCGGGCGGCTCGCGCGTGCTCATCACCACAGACGTCTGGGGCCGTGGTCTGGACGTGCAGCAGGTGTCGCTCGTCATTTGCTACGACCTGCCCAACAACCGCGAGCTGTACATCCACCGCATCGGTCGCTCCGGCCGTTTCGGCCGCAAGGGTGTTGCGATCAACTTCGTCAAGGACGACGACATCCGCATCCTGCGCGACATCGAACAGTACTATAGCACGCAGATCGACGAGATGCCCATGAACGTGGCAGATCTCATTTAGGTGGAGCGCGTGTCGTTCTCCAGTCGTTTTAAGCTTTTCGGAAATACATCATCGGCTACGCTGTTCATATCGAAAAGAAATTTTAAAGCTCGTCGCGGTGGAGATTCAACTGCGTAGGCTGCTGCTGATTAGTTTGCGCGAGCAAAGTCTCCTCGCGCTGCTCAAGCAGCGTAAGCCGCTCGTCCAGAATGGCGGAGATGGCGGCGCGGAGTGGCGCCGTACTCTCGGGCGTGGTCAGCAGCTGCCGAAGCTGTTTTGCTGGCATGGCTTGGAGCTCATCGATCGTCAGCGTCTTGGTCACCTTCTCGACTGTCGTCTGCTCTTCATCCTTGACATTAGACTCAGTTTGCAGCCCCTCCTCCACAGTCTCTCCTTCACGCTCCCACTTGTCGAAGATCTCGCGACGTCGCTGCCTCCTCTCCTCCACCATCTTCACCCAGAAGCGTTCGATAACGTCCTCGTCCATCTCGGGGAACTCGTCGATGGCGATGCTGCGTGTGGCGTTATACTTGCCACTGGTGCGCTCTTCAACGCGTGGCTTGCTCTCTAGCACCATCATCTCGAAATCCTCCACCTCGCGTTTACTCCGGAAGTACGGCGACGCTAGCGCCACTTGTAGATGAATCACATAGTGGAAATCTCCAAGCTGCAGCATAGCAGCACCATAAAGTTATTATTAAAAAAACGCCATTGTCATTGTCATTTTCCCTGCCTTGTACCTCGGTAGCTGCCGCGTGGACCTTCGCGAGCGACAAAGTCTTGTAAATGCCCGAGTCCGACAAGCCTCGAAGCTGATCCACTGCAAACTGTATGGCAACCAACCAACACAACAGCAGCCACAACAGATGAATATCTTGCAACTTGGAGCACGACGGGAAGCGTTGCATTCATTCATTGCATTACATTGGCAGCGTCGGCGATGACAGGGTCGTTTGGCGACTGGGCAGAGCGCACAGAGGAAAAATACGAGCGAGGCGCGATGGCTACCGCGACGTCGAGACTGCAATTGCTGCAAGTGATTGCAACTATGGACACCAGAAGGCAACGCAGCGCGAGGCAGGGGGTCATAGTGGAGACTTTAGATTTAGCGATGACACGCACACCGCTTCACAAAGATCGCGTTTTCGTTTTGACACGCATGACATTACGTTCCCTCACTCTAGTGACAATTACAAGAATGTTCCAAAATACATGTATCACTTTGCTGAGGTCAGACATCATGGGCCATCGATTCATGGGAGAGTTGTGGGTGCCTTCATCGCTTTCACCAGTCAGGAATAATACCCACTGGGGGCTCGTAAAAATGAATGGACGAGCGTGGGGCAAAGTATAATTGCTCGAACGCACTGGTAGGTGCATATCATTTATGAAAATCAATATATTAAATATGACGTTCGTTGCCAATTTTGGATTTCGAATGGATTTTGGATTATTTCAAAATCTACCTATGTGGCGCTCGTCGTCGCTGCCCCTGGCTGCCGCCGCTGCTGCGGCCATCACCGCGCTCTCCGTGCGCCGCCTCTCTTCCTCTTCTCTCTCGCGCGTAACTCGCCGCTCACCGGGTAGCGTGGGCGACTTGGTCTCGTCCTTGGAGACGCCTTGTCTGCTCGTGGACCTGGACGCTCTGGAAGAAAATCTCCAGCGTCTCCCCGAGACACTGAAATCTTATCCGCATGTCGCGATCCGTCCACACGCCAAGGCCCACAAGTCCGCTTCAGTTGGACAGTTGCAGTTACACATGTCTCACGCAGTGGGACTGTGCTGCCAGAAGGTCGGCGAGGCTGAAGCCATGTTCCATGGCGGCGTGCGCGACCTGCTGCTGAGCAACGAGGTGTACGGCGAGAGCCGCTACGAGCGCATGGCGCGGCTGGTGCAGGGCGGCGCCCAAGTGACGCTCGTCTTCGACAGCGTCGAGACAGTTGGACAGGCCGCCAAAATTGCGGAGGACAGAAACGTCCACTTCCGCGCGCTGGTGGAGATGAATGTGGGCCAAGACCGATGTGGAGTGGACACAGTGGAGGAAGCCGTCCAACTGGCCAAGACGATCGAATCCTTCGCCCCGCGGCTGCAGATGGTGGGCATCCAGGCGTACCATGGCGCCGCACAGCACATCCGCAGCTACGATGAGAAGACGACGGTGATCGCTGCTGTGGCTGAGAAGGCCAAGACTGTGCGCGACGCGTTGCTGGAGCAAGGGTTGAAGTGTGACGTGGTGACGGGGGGAGGTACGGGCACCTATCTGCTGGAAGCGGCCAGTGGAGTCTTCACCGAGGTGCAGCCGGGCTCGTACCTGTTCAATGATGCCGACTACGCGCGCAACTGTGGACAAGACGGAGAGTTTGTGCATGACTGGAAGCAGAGTTTGTACGTGCTGACGACGGTGGTCAGCAAGAATGCCAAGGCTGCGGTGCCTCGAGCTGTCGTTGATGCTGGGACGAAGGCGGTGTCACTCGACTCCGGATCGCCGTTGGTACACGGGTTCTTTAATGGGGAACAGTTGCCGACCCCGCTCGAATACCATGGTGGAGGCGACGAGCATGGAATTCTGAAACCTCAGCAACATGCATTGGATGCCGAGAAAGTGACGCTTCCAGCTCTCGGCAGCCAATTGCTTCTCATTCCTGGTCACTGCGATCCTACCACCAATATGTACGATCATCTTGTGGGTTACCGCGGCAACCGCGTCGAACATGTCTGGGAGATTGAGGCTCGCGGACCTGGCAATTAACTGGCCGAGAACTATGCGGACTACACGATATTTCTACTTCATATATTACTGTTTGAAAATGAAGGCTGATTCAGAATATCTGTTGTATCTTGGCGATCAAACAAGTGTTTTTTTTTTACTACAAAGTAATCGGGAAAACTAGTAAGATGCCCTGCCATCGTGCCGAAATACCCCCGTAGAGAGTCTTACACGAAGCTTGGAAAGCAATACTTCGAAGTATTACTTCAAAATTGGCGCTTCAAAACGCTGATCCCAGAACACGCTCTTCAATCGATATACACATTCATCCGAAGCGTGCGTGAAGGTATAATCCCACACAACTGAGCTAAAAATTAGCACGTTTATTCGCATAGCTTGCTAGTTTTTCCCAGCTCCAGCCTAACATTAGTATCGTCAAGATACTGACCGCCAAAACATCGCCTAGTCCGGTACCAAACCAAAGGCCCTCCACCCCAAGATGACACTGGAACGACAGATACACTGCTACGGGTATGCCGGCACCGTAGTAAGCCAGGACATTGGTAATAGCGGCCGACTTCTGCTTCCCAGCACCACGGAATACGCCTTGTGTGACGCAATTGAGGCCATCTGCGACTGTAAGTGGGGACCAAATCGCCATCACATTGGAGGCAAGATCTGCACTGTCAGCAGTCAGGAACAACCGCGGAATCACGTTGCTCAAGCGGTAAAGTATCAATGCAAAGATTAATGCCACTGCTAACGTGATCCAGAGCGCTACGGTACGCACTAACCTAGCCTTATTCGGGGCGCAGGCACCCAGACAGTTGCCAACTCGAATGTTCGCAGCCACCGAAAGTCCTGAAAAAATCGTGTACACCAGCAAGTTCACATTAACCAGAACCGAGTGGGCCGCTACGGCCACAATACTATCAGGCAACAAGCCCGACAGGATCGAGAGCGTCTCCAACCCCCACATTTCCATCGCATTCATCAGCATGCCAGGGATTCCAAGCCGCAAGAAGACGCCAAGGTGACTGCAAGCAGCCGTAAAGTTCCAGGGCGAGATCCACCACTGCTTCAAATGGTGAGGTCGCCACATGAAATACGGGATCAGACACAGCGGCAGCACCAGGTTCCCGAGACTTCTCCCGATCGCAATGCCGTCGAAGCCGAGGGACGTGTGGTACGCCAACCCGTAGCCGGCACCAATGTTGACGGCGTTGCCAACCACCGCAATGATGACCAGCGGCGTCAAAATGTTTTGTGCTTGCAGCGCCTTCCGCGTCAGCTCGTAGGCGTAGAGGAACGGAATTCCGGGGAGCATCCAGCGCGAGAAGCTCGAGGACAAGCGGGCAATGTCGGCATCTTGGCCCAGCCACGTGAGTATTTCTTCTGCATACCAGCTCGTGGTAAACACCAGCAGGAGATTGACACTGAGCACGATGACTCCAGTCTGAACGTATTCTCCGATTTTGTCCAAGCGTTTAGCCCCGTACGCTTGAGCGCAAAGTGTATCAAGCGCCGAAGCGAGTCCAGTCCAACCGCAGTCGACATGAGGGTCAAAAGCTACAACGAAAATGGGTCAGACACGCTCGTAATTCCGGTGATCACATTGTTACTGCCGAACCATTATTGAAAAAGTGGCAGCGTTCACATACTGCAGTGCATAGGGCGACTCCATGTTACCAGCGAGCACGATTGACATGAACCCCGGGAAAAAGTCAAAGAACGTTGTCCATCTGAAAATTGGGAGAAAAATCATCCACCAACTCGTGAATTTATATACACGAGCGAAGAAATATCTTCAAGACGCCGATTTTTGGTTTGTGTACGCACCACGGGTCCAACCAGTTGCAGCAAAATTTGAACTTCCTCGACTGTATGGGGCGTTGGGTCATCGAAGCTTTCGTGCTTGTAGGGGAGTAACGAGCGCTTGGCCATCGATGAACACGAGGTGTCGTCGCCCATAGTGAAGTCTGCCCAACCAGGGCTGAGAGAGATCTTGTGTCTTGGGTCCAAGTCATTCTGTGCCCTCCATTCAAAGGGTCGTGGTGTCGTTTCAGTTTCTAGGATCTAGATCTCATCGCTGCAGGACCTAGTGCACTATAAGCTTACATGTAACGCAGTGGGATAAATGTGCCCAAGTTGATCGCTCTGTCTGTAAGATAATACTGTACGTGTAATCCCCGCATGCCCAACTAAAAATTAAGGTTTGTTATTATTTTTATTCACAGTCTGAACTTCTTTGACACGCGTATCTTTAATTCAAAGGCCGCGCGCGGATCTAACGGTCGGACGCGATCTTTTTTTGACAAGGATATCCTATCGCTCATTGACACGCTACGAAATAGCGTTCATTCGCCATTTTTCCGAGATGAGCGCAACCCAAACTCAAGATTCCGAGCAGCAGAAGGCGCAGGCAATTCTCTTCCGGAGCTCCGAGGGTCTGGAGGGCAAGAGCGCTCATGTTCGAGGGTTCGTCGCGCTTGAAAACTTGAGTATTCGGTGTTCGATCCTCTCACTCACTTGAAACTGCTGCAGCTACGACTTCAACCAAGGCGTGGACTACGAGGCTCTCATGAAGTCCTACGTGACGATGGGATACCAGGGGACCAATCTGGGCGAGGCCATCGAAGAAATCAAGCGCATGGTGTGTATCATAGTCCACAATTGAAATGGCTGGTCGATATCTCACATCTCTCTCCTCCTTCAGCGCAAATGGCGTCTGAGCGACGATCCGATCTCCTCGGACGAGCAGGACGAGAAGAAGAAGGACCCGACGTACCGCGCCTCGGTGAAGACCAAGATCTACCTGGGCTACACGTCGAACCTCATCTCGAGTGGCCTGCGCGAGTCCTTGCGCTTCCTGGCGCAACACAAGATGGTGGACGTCATCGTGTCCTCTGCAGGAGGCATCGAAGAGGACTTCATCAAGTGTCTGGCGCCCACGTACATCGGCGACTTCGCACTCAAGGGCGACAATTTGCGCTCACGTGGCATCAATCGTATCGGTAACTTGTTGGTCCCGAACGACAACTACTGCAAGTTTGAGGACTGGATCAAGCCCATCCTGGACGACATGCTACAAGAGCAGAAGACCAAGGGCACGCTCTGGTCCCCGTCCACGATGATCCACCGTCTGGGCAAGGAGATCAACCACCCGGACTCGGTCTACTACTGGGCCTACAAGAACGACATCCCCGTCTTCTGCCCGTCCCTGACCGACGGCTCCATCGGCGACATGATCTACTTCCACTCGTACCGAAACGAGGGCCTCGTGCTGGACATCGCCAGTGACGTCCGCCGCATGGACGACACCGTAGTGCAAGCTCCTGGGAAGACGGGCGTCATCCTCCTGGGCGGAGGCATGATCAAGCACCACATCCTCAACGCGAACCTCATGCGCAACGGTGCCGACTACGCCGTCTTCGTCAACACTGGCCAAGAGTTCGATGGCAGTGACGCCGGAGCGCGCCCCGATGAGGCCGTCTCGTGGGGAAAGCTACGTGTCGAGTCGAAGCCAGTCAAGCTCTACGCAGATGCAACGGTCGTGTTCCCGCTTATCATGGCGGAGACGTTCGCCAAAGACTTCAAGCCCAAAGAGCGAGAGGAGACGGAGGCCGCCAGAAGCTCGTAGAGGATACGAATGAAATCAGTGAAGGAATGAAGGCCACGAGATGAAAGTGTGGCGATCGTGAGGGATTGCAACGTTTAAAGTCGACTTCGACTTGCTTTATGCTTCCAAACCATCTTATGAGTAAATCCATTTTCCGCCCCTGCAAGAACTCCGGACTAAGCTCATCAGACATCAACTCGTACCTCCATCATTTCTGCGTTCGTCGCGGCCAGGTGCGCCTCTAAGCAACTTTTGACGCTTTAGTGGAAGAGGCGAACCCAACAAAGCAATCCGCATTGGAAAGTGTCCATCACGCGAAGGTCCACTTCTCTCCTTCAAAATTTCTTTCATTGTCTTGAATCCATTGGCTGGGCAAGTTAGCACCATTCTGGCGATTTTGTTGTCCGTCGTGAACCACAAGAAATCCCAGTAGTCGTTCAAGTTAGTGAGCAAACCCACAGGAGCACATCGTCCTTCACTCTTCAAATCCGCCACAACCAGCTCCAGGAGCAGTTCCCATCGTTCGTTGTAGCTAGGATGATACTTCTTTACTTTGATCACGAACCGAAAACCAGCGAAAACATCGTCCATTCGGTCCGCCAGTTCGTCGATAATCATCAGATCTGCGGTTCCCTTTACTTTGAATGGCAGCCTGCTTCGATCACCACAGTCGAGCAAGTCCCGCTGTCCTGCTACATCCTTCAGGAAATCCTTCTGCCTTCGTCTTGATATCAAAACATCGCGTACGTGGTCTTCAACGTACTGAATGTACGCCTTTCGTTGGTCTGGATGCTTCTCAGCTAGTGCTGACCATTGATAACCATGAATCGAGTCATCGACCACGTCGTTTACGGGAACAGCCGAGTATTCAAGACCCAATTGCTGCTTGAGTAGCGGTTCTTTCGAGCGCGGGCACGTTGATATCGAATACTCCGAGCGCTTTCGATCACGTTCCTCAAGGATCTTATTCATCGACATCTCCACTTGCTCTACGGTTAACGGCCTTGACGCTGTAGTGATGTCGCTCGCTGCACCCTCCGGAACCACCACCAACACGTTGATTTCCCCCTCGTTTGGTTTAAATTCTCTCCAAAGTTATTGGGGTTCTTGATCCATAACGGATCCATGTGCTCAAAGCCTTCCGGTTGTGTTCATCGAGGGTAACAGCTTCCGCTGCTTCTATTATCCACCTCCTGATTTTCCCACCCAGATGCAACGGTATTTTCCAAGTTTCAGTGGTAAAAAATAATCTAGTCTTCTATATCCCGAAAAACAGTCCAGTCATCTCCAAATCAAGAGCTTTACAATTATTTGAATTAAAATTCATTTAAAAGCAAGAAGAACGCGACTTGAAAAAAGTAGCATTGTACGTTAGCTATAAATCCATCCTTGTGTCTTTCACTTGTGTCTTTCACTTGTGTCTTTCATATCTACCTACGAGTGGTTGAGTCGCCGTAGCCTTCTTGGTAAGACATATACGGATGCTGGTGGCTGAATAAGCTACTTCTCAAGTGACTCCTAGCGAAGGAGCTAGGCTTGCAGCAAAAGAATTAGTAGGCATTTCGCCATTTTCATGCAGCAAGTTTTAACCGCTTGGGTAGTTTAAGTCTGGGCTTTCATTTATCGAAACGATTTTAAGGATGTTCTCTTATCTTACAACAGCTGAAGTAGTGGAATACGAAATCTAGCTTTTTCGTTGTTCATTAATGCTACAAATTTGCATTCTGCTTCGCCTGATCCGCCAGCTTCTCCCAAGTCCAGCAGTACTTCATCAGCAGTACCAGGGTGACCACAGCCAGAGCGTCGCCCATTCCCGCGCCAAACCACAGGCCTTCCACACCGAGGTCGCATTGGAAGGCTAGATAGGCACCAACAGGTATCCCCATAGCGTAGTACGCCACTGCGTTCGTGATGGCAGCAGATTTCTGCTTACCGGCACCTCGGAAGATCCCTTGGGAGACGCAGTTTAGGCCGTCCACCACCGTAAGAGGGGACCAGATCGCCATCACCTTCGAGGCAAGATCTGCGCTCTCGCCTGCGCTGAGGAACAAGCGAGGGATCACACCGCTGAAGCCATACAGGAACACTGCAAATGTCGCCGCCACCCCAAAAGTGATCCGGAGCGCAATGGTCCGCGATAACCTTGCTGTCTTGGGCAACCCTGCCCCCAGACAGTTGCCAACTCAAATGTTCGCAGCCACCGAAAGTCCTGAAAAAATCGTGTATGAATAAAATACCACACCATTATCGAGAATGTGGCAGCATTCACGTATTGTGGTGCATTGGGCGAATCCATGTTCCCCGCGAGGACGATCGACATGAACCCCAGTAAAAACTCGAAAAATGTTGTCACCATCTACAAACAGCGAGAAAAAGACGTGAAACATTCGAATCCATGAGTGGTGTAGAGAGAGAGGTACAAGAGATTGCGATACGCACCACGGGTCCCACGAGCTTGAGCAGGGTTTTGACTTCCTCGCTCGTCTCGCGATGACACGCAGGAGAAGTAATGTCACGAGGGATTCCCTGCCATTGTCTTCGCCTCGGTCTAAAAGCACCTGGATCATAGCTTTCATTTGGCCGGAGAAATCAACACTGTGAAAATGCAACGCGGTGTGCACCGCAGCCAAGCATCACGACGGTCATGCATGTATCACGTCTCGAATGCGCGGTTGAGAGCGCATTTGTAACATGTCCGGGGGTTTTACCACATGCTAGTCCGCCAGAAACTCCTAGACCCGCCTACGTCCCCGCTATCTGGATTCAACCCGCTGTTGGAGATTGCTGGTTATTGTGTCGACAATTTCTCTCTCGCAGAGAGAAAGAGAAAATATTATGATAGGAAACACGTCAAAGTTACAGCATTATCTAGTCGGAGCTGCGTGTGGAGGTGCGCTGTGTATACCTCGAAGCATGTACGTGTCCGACGCTTGCATGCGCCATCCAGCGCTATTTCAAACTAACGCAGATGACGACAGCGAGATTATCTCAGGCAGTAATTGGTGCATCACGCCTGTACTCCACAGCCACAGGGTTCACGAAATGAGATTGTGCGCGTTAAACTGTGAACGTCGCAACTCTGTCGACTCCAGCGAGACCGAAAATCGTCGCGCTAAGCTCAGAGGTGCGAGGCGGCGGGCGAATGGCGTGGCACGAGCATTTGTAATGTTAGACAGTCGCTGTTTCGATGTTGAGGCAACTCGAGCGTGCGGGGAGACAAGTTATCTCAGATAACTTCAGTGATTACTTTCATCGCCATGGGGGGCTTTATCAAGTTGACTCAATCTGAAACAGGCCTTCCGAAATAATTATTATATTGGAGTTCCAATACAATATTTCCCAGTAGATAACTTTTTTCAGCCGGCAACGAAAGAATCTCAACTATTTATTATGTGTCAAGATGAGCTACTATACATACAAACCCAACAGTGTCACAATATTTTAATTCTAGCTCCAATACAATAAATTATTTCAACCTGTTGCTAAAATGATTTTGCAATATTATTATCGGAAGGCCTGAAACAAATACGATTTCAGATTCTGAAATCCTATTTGTTTACTGTTTACTGGATCTGGAGCTATAACACGGAGATACAGTATACCGACATAATCAAGGCAAGAAAGTAAAAAGTTTGTTGCTAAGTTGATGTCCGGCATTTCGACTTTCGTGTTCCTCTTCCGAATGTGGTGGTAAAGTAACTACAACTCCGTGAGATCTTTTGCTTCGATCGCAAGCTTCTCCCAGCTCCAGTAGCACAGCATCAACGCAGCCATCGCGCCAAAATTCAAGGCACTACCGAATCCCATACCAAGCCAGAGTCCTTCGACGCCGAGATCATATTGGAAGGCCAACAATGCTCCAAGGGGGACGCCAAAGATGTAGTAAGCCAGCGCGTTGGTAATCGCTGCAGCCTTCTGCTTGCCTGCACCTCGAAGCACACCTTGAGTGACGGCGTTGAGTCCATCCACAATTGTCAGGGGCGACCATATTGTTAGCACCTTGGACGCAAGATCAGCACCGTCACCCGTGTCGAGGAAAAGCCGAGGAATCTGACCGCTAAATCCATAGAGCGCTACGGTAAATGTTAGTGCTAGAATGAGTGTCATCAGGAGCACGACGACACACGCCAGCTTCGCCGTCTTCGCCAGCCCAGCGCCGAGACAATTGCCAATCCGAATGTTTGCAGCTACCGAGAGGCCATCAAACGCTGTGTACACCAGCAAGTTCACATTCACGAGTACTGAGTGAGCTGCCACTGCCACCACATGATGAGGCAAGAGCCCGGAGAGGATTGTTAGCGCCTCGAACGCCCACATTTCCATCACTAGCATAAGCATCCCGGGAACACCGAGCCGCAAGAACACGCCCACGTAGCGAATCGCAGCCTTGAGGCTCCAGGGTTGGCACCACCATTGCCTCAAATGGTGAGGTCGCCACATAAAGTACGGCACAAGCAGCAACGGAAGCATCGAATTGCCCAGACTGCAGCCGATTGCAATGCCATGGAAGCCGATTGACGTGTGATAAGCCAGCGCATAGCCTGCTGCAATATTGACAGTGTTCCCGATAGCTGCGATGATGACAAGCGGGATCATGATATTCTGAGCTTGAAGTACTTTACGCGTGAGCTCGTACAGATACAGGAATGGTATCCCTGGTAGCATGTATCGTGAGAAAAGACCCGACAAACGCGCAACCTCTGCATCCTGGCCCAACCACAGCAGTATATCTTCCGTGAACCAATTGATGGCAAACACTGGTAGCAGAATCGCGCCGAGGACGACAATTCCAGTCTGGAAATACATTCCGATCTTCTCGAATCGCTTGGCTCCATAGGCCTGTGAGCAAAGCGTGTCAAGTGCTGATGCCAGTCCGAACCCGACTGAAAATGAAGAAAGGTTAATCAGCTACAAGCGACGGAGTTAGAAGTAGGATACTAGACACTGCAACGATTGATTTGAGTGCGTACCATGATGGAGAAAGTCGCAGCATCGATATAGTGTTGAGCGTACGGCGAATCAATATTTCCAGCAAGTGTGACGGCCACAAACCCCGGAAAAAACTCTAGCAGCGTTGTTATCATCTACACGCAGGCAATACAACTGGTTAGAGACCTTTTTAATGCTCCATCACAGCTGAATGGTTAATTACGCACCACCGGGCCAACAAGCCTGAGCAAGATCTTGAGCTCCTCCGCTGTATTGGGCTGTGGTTCGTCGTACAGCTCATAGTCTTTCGGGTTTGCTGGTGAGTCGATAATCAACAACAATTCGTCTTGTCTGTTACTCTCGGATTGACTTGATCGTTTGTCCATTTTCCAGGTGTCTGGTACGGCGGGCGAATGCGGTAGTGTCTGTCGAGTGACCAGGGGTTTCTGACTGGTGGAAACACGCACTGTACATGTACGTACGTTGAAGAGCAACGGTACGTGTCTGCGCGTGTCGACAAGGAGCTAACTGGCGCGCTGCAGCAACGATGCAACCTCTGCTTCGAACCCCAAACCCCTGCCCTCCACCCGTTTGTCCAGAGGCTGTTAGGTTAGGCGTATGCTGTTCCCACGGGATGGATTCCATATTGCACCAATGTCTGATACTTGGCACGTGTACTTCATTTGGTCTGCAAGGCGTCGGTCGGTTTTGAGAATATAGAAACTCTTCCTGGGAGGTTACAATGTAGGTTTTCCAGTGTTCGATTGTTGGACTGAACAGAAAGGTCTTTAAAAACTTTTGCAGTTTTTTTTTTTCAAATAGCGTTGCGTGTTTACTGGACAACCGGCAGTCCAAGTGCTTGGCGTACGCAGTTGAACATCAAATCCGCCCACCGAACGTGAGAATTGCGAAGGTCGTCCCATACATTGTCCGGAGTGGCCATTGCAGGACGCCGTACAATGTTTAGTGCCCATCGCGTGACAACCACCACCAGTTCACCTTCGCTATTGACGCCGCTCTCAGCGTCTCGATAGGAGGTCACCATAGTCATGGTCGTCGAATCGCGCCTTACTCGTTCCATCGGTCTGTAGGGAAACCTTTCGTCTTCATCCACAAAGTCCGAGGCCATGATCGCATAGCGCCCATTTTCAGCCAAGGCTGCATCCCTCGCTTCGCACTGGTTGCAATCCGAGAACAGCACGAGGTTCGTTTCCAACGGAACGCCACGCGGAGATTGCGACACGAAGCGCATGTGCGATAAATTCTCGTCTCCAAGTTCATCGTCTTCCCGAATCGTGATATTCCCCGACGACTCGGAGATGATGATCTCAGCATTAAAGACAGCCTGTTGCAGCGCCGCAAAAACCTCCTGCACGCCTCCTCTCGCTCCTCGAAACGGGGTCACATCAAACCTCGCGATGCAGTAGTCGCCGTCGGGCGTGTCGTATCTCTCCTCCTGAAAGTACGGAGCCGTGGGGCTCAACCCGCGTCTGCGTTCCATCAGAAACCTCCTGGCTTCCTGCAGCTTGGGGCCTTTCAACGCACTCAGCGTCCTCATCCTCTCGTCTCTGGCCCTTCCGAGTCGGATCGTGGTCTCCGTCGGGTGCAGTCGGAACAAACTCTGCTGCGAGTGGCTCGCCAGCATGGCCTGCGCCCTGGCCAGCACCAAGTGCTGCTCTTGCACCGCCTCCCTCAGCACGGCGCTCTTGGCCACCCGTTTCCTGTCCGATTGCGGGGTCTCCCCGCTTTCCACCATGGTCCGGAATTTGAGCATTTCCAGCTCTTTTTGCAGCTTTTTGAGCTCATTTTCGAGCGCAACTTTCTCCTCTTTGCGGATCGTGTGCGTGGCCTTCCGCTTCTTGTAAATCCGCTTCTTCTTAGCCGGTTGGGGGGTTGAATCGGCGTCGGAAGTCTCAATTAAGGGTTCCGTCTTGACGATTTCGTGGGGTTCATCTCGTGCGCGAACGGAGAAGTCCCGCAGAGCCGCGGCGGCGTGACGGTCAGCGCCGTACGCCTCTCCGTCGTCTTCCGTGCTGTCTTGGCGCTGGAAGCTGCCTGGGAAGCGTCGGGACGAGGCTGGAGGCGGGTAGTGCGCACCAATGGACGCCATGATGGACCGATGACGTTCTGACGGGAGCTCTAACGGATGACGAGTTGCGATTGGCTGAAGTTTTATAAAGTTGTATTATATTAACCAATGAGAGAGAAGTTGAAGTGTCAGTGTCTAGAATAGAATAGAAATGGACCCATCGGTCACTAAGTTCAGTATTGAAACAAATAAGGGAAGATGGTTAATTTTGAAGCAATTCCATTGATCGGCTTTAGCCGCCAGTTCGTAGAACGCCCCACTCGCATCCGTTACCAAGTCGCGAGGGCTGTCGAACTCCACCACACGACTATCGCTCAGCACCATGATGTGGTCCGAGTCCAGCACCGTGTCCAGTCGATGAGCGATCGTCACCACTGTCGCGTCCCTGAAGTCCCGCTCGATCATCTCCTGCAGCTTCTTCTCCGTCGCGTGGTCGACGGACGCCGCCGCCTCATCCATCAGCACGATGTGGCTCCGAGTCAGCAGCGCGCGAGCCATGCACAGCATCTGCCGCTCGTCCACGCTGAAGTTGTCGCCGTTCTCACTCATCTCGTACGCCAATTGGTCCTCCAACGCCACCACCTGCGTCTTCATGTCCACCTTCTCCAGCGCACCCCAGATATCGCCGTCCGTGAACTCGTCAAAAGGGTCCATGTAGGCACGAAGCGAGCACTGGGATGATGGCCAAGTTCGACCTCAAGTTCGCAGCGGCATGGTCGCGATATCCACTCCGTCGATAAAGATACGGCCGGAGACCAGCTCGTTGATGCGGAAGAGTGCCATCGTGAGACTGGATTTGCCTGCGCCGGTGCGTCCGACAACGCCGATCTTCTCGTTGTCGCGGATGTCGAAGGACAGACCCTTGAGCACAGGCTGTCCTCCATATCTGTAGCTGAAGACGACGTCCTGAAACTGGATGGTGGAGGAACGGGGCCAGGAGGCATCGGGCTCGATCACAAGCGGCCGATCGCTTCCCTCTGCGCGGATGGACTCGAGAATGCGTTCGGGGCTTACCATCATAATCTCGACCAGGACCAACACTGGACGAGGTTAACAAGGTGACTGTCGACACCGAGAGCGTACGTCTGAGGAGACCTCAGTGAGGACACTTTGCGGTTCACTCCAAATCGTGTTAGTTTTGCAAAAAAAATCGCTCTATTCACCGCGTTGCACCAGTGTGTGGGGCTTGGGCGCCTTGAGCTTGCTTTGACAAGTGTATTCTACCTCCTGCTCCTGCCTCTCTTCTTTTCGGAAAGTGTGGGTAAACTTGAGACTCGCTTCTTCTTGTTCTTCTGCGCGGATTCGTGGTCTGGAGTGGCTCATCCAGCTGGAGGGTTTCTTCCTCCACTGCGGACTCCGCAGTGCGGAGTACCAGTGATTGCAATACATCACACTGCCCTCGGTAGTGTTTTGCGTCAAGTGCACGCACCCGTCACCTAAATACCCGTAATTGCGCGAACCCAAACGCGAATGTATTGGTAACCACGACTGTAGACCCGAATTGATGCTACTAAAGCACTCCTCTCGCAGCAATATTTCACTGTCGCTACAGCTCCCAGAACAAGTTGCGACGCAAACCCTATTTTGCTAGGCCCACTGTCTCGCGCACGCAGTTTAGTATCGTCTCGGACACTCGACCTGATAAATCGCGCATTTCACGGAGTACTTCAATCGGCACGTTCAGCTCGGTGCGGCATATCCTTGTGAACGCCCAGCGTGTGATCACAATGACAGGCTCTCCTTCCTCTTCAGATGATGTATGGCCACCGTAGCCATCCGCGTCAGCTTCCTTGTTCGACTTTGCGTCCACATAAGAGGTCACTAAAATCGCGGCCGTAGCGTCACGCCTGATGCGCTCATGAGGTCGGTAGGGGAATCGTTCGTCTTCGTTCACAAAGTCTGCCGCGGTTACCGCGTAGCTCTCTTCTCCTCCAGCACGCGAGAAATCGGTGAAGTGGACAAGGTTGTTCTCCACAAGAATGCCACGACTCGTCTGGGTCACTAATCGGAGCTGGGAGAAGTCTTCCTCGGTGAGATCGTCGTCTTCACGAATCGTGAGATTCCCGGACGTCTCCGAAATGATGATCTCAGCGTTGAACGCGGCGTTCTTCAGTGCATCCAGGACAGTACGAATGCCCCCTCTCACACCTCGCAGAGGCACTCTATCAAAGCGTACGTTGCAGAAATCCCCCTCGGGGGTCTCGTACCTCTCTTCATGAAAATACTCGGTCGTGGGGGGCATCCCCCGACTTCGCTCCAGTATAAACCTCCTGGCGTAGTGAAGTTTGGGCTGTCTCAACGCCTTGAGCGTCTCGTGTCTCTCCTCCCGATCTACCGTCAGACGGATAAACATCTCCATCGGTCGCACCTCGTACGAGTGCCGCAGCTCGCAGCCCAGCATCATCCCTTTCGTGTGGGCTAGCAGCAAATATTGGCCCTGCACCGCGTCACGCAGCGCAGCGTTGTGCGTCATCCTCGTGTTTAGAGTTGCGTCTTCATGGCCCTTTTGCATGAGAGCTTGGAGCTTCAACGCCTCGAGCTTGGCCTCCAGAGCCTTGATCTGCGCCTCCAGCGCCTGCTTCTCCTCCTTGCGCACCGTGTGCGTGGCCTTGCGCTTCTTGTACACTCTCTTCTTCTTTGCAGGCTCGGATGCGTCACTGTCTTCGCTCTGCTCTGGCTTGGCGGTGGATGGTGCTATGGCAACTGACGCGGCGTGCGTCTCTAGGTCGCTGGAGCGTGTTCGGGACAAAGTCGGCCGACTGTCGTGGATGGTCATGCTGCACTGCACTGCGTTCATGAGGTCCAGCATGCTCGAGCTCGCTCGTGGAGTGGGAAGAAATGTATCCATACTGGGTATTGGGTACTGGTATTGGGTCAGCTATGATACTGCCGTATGCGTGGGCTCGACTGAGGTGAACTGCGAATGGCGACCTTTGTGGGGGTAGTAATGTTCTCACTAAATTTACTCGGTGATAAGAGTAGTACTATTGAAATCCAACGTCTATCGTCATATACAGGTTCGCAATAATGCGTAACGTAGAATAAGGCTACTTTTTCATGAAGGCTATCATATATGCAAGCTTTAGTAAAGTTACTGAGTGACTATGTGCCTGTAATCACGAAAAATGGATTGCGCCGCACTGTACATGTATCAAGTGCAACCTCGAGAATGAATGATTGCTTTTTAAGTTGCGCTCACTGGAAGACCAAGTGTCTCCCGCACGCAGTTGAGGAAGATGCATTGGGACCGAATCGAGCTCTCCCGCACATCCAGCAGCGCCTCGCGAGAGATGTTGAGGTCCGTGTGGCGGATTCGAGCACAAGACCAGCGCGTGATCACCACCACGGACTCGTCCTCGCTCTCTCGATTTCCATCGTCCTTCTCCACATACGACGTCATTAGCATAGCAGCCGTTAAATCGCGACGAATGCGCTCCAAGGGTCTGTACGGATAAAGCTCGTCTTCATCGACAAAGTCCGTCGTTGTGATGGCGTAGCACCCGTTGCCGTTCTCGCTATCCTCTCCGCGCGAATATTCGGTAAAGTGCACAAGGTTCGTTTCAAGCAGCACGCCTCGGTTCGTCTGTGACACCAGTCGCATCTGGGAAACACTGTCGTCATCGTTGAGGTCGTCGTCTTCGCGCACTGTGATGTTCCCCGACGTCTCCGAGATGATGATCTCCGCATTGAACGCTGCCTGCAAAACCGCATCAAATGCTGCCCGGACTCCTCCTTTCACGCCACGCAGCGGGGTGATCTCGAAGCGAGCAATGCAAAAGTCCCCGTCCGCCGTCTCGTACCTCTCTTCTTGGAAGTACGGAGTATTCGGGTTCACCTCACGGCTTCGAGCGTGCAGGAAGCGCTTAGCTTCACGTAGTTTCGCCCTACGCAGTGCATACAGCACCGCCCTCCGTTCCGCTCTGTCGGCACTCAGACAAATGTTGGTCTCCATTGGCCGCACGCCACTCAGGTGGTGCTGCGTGTGTCCCGACAGCAGCGCGCGAACCTGCGCCATCACGAGGTGGGACTCCTGAATGGACTCCCTCAAGACGGCGTTCTCCACTGCTCGCTCATGGTACGACTTGGCCGCTTCTCCCTGCTGCACGAGCGCCTGGAACTTGATCTCCTCGAGTCTGGCCTGCAGCTGCTCGACCTCCTTCTCCAGCGCCGCCTTCTGCTCCTTCCGGATCGTGTGCGTCGCTTTGTGTTTCTTGAAAAATCGCTTCTTCTTCTTCGTCTGGGGCTCGTCCTGGTCGTGAACTGGCGACGTCGAGGCCGAAGACGCGGGCGAATGGGTCTCCTCTCCAATTGGGGCATTGTCCGCTGTGAGCTTCATCGACGTGGCTGCAGCGCCATGACGATGAGGGTCTTGTGGCCAGCCATTGAAGACGTTCCAGACCTGCAACTGGCGGTTGTCCACCACCATCAGCGCGTCCTGCGGCTTGGTCGGTGGCTGTGGAATGATGAAGGAGCGCTGGAGTGGATCCATCGCGCGCGAGTATTATATATAGGGAGGGAGTTCTGGTGGAGCGCTGTTACTGTACTGGTAGTCGCTCAGACTCGAGGTGAGTGTGGTCGATAAAAGGCGAATAATGACGACGGTGATGTGTGTTGGACGCCGATATCTCGTGAATGTTAACTTGGGGGATTGCTGAACTTCAGAATAGGTGGTTTAATAGTTTACACCCCTTTATGAAGTATAATTGGTAAGATATTCTATTGAGAAGGTGTGGCTGCTCTCAGAGTACACATCGCGATTACGCGGACAAGAGTTGCCTGATGAAGCGCTTCGGCGATCATGTGGAGGTGATACAAGTGAAAGGTTTAATATAATACATAGCCACCGGCGAGGGCCTCGGCGTGGCGGTGGTGGCACCACTGGTACATGTATGACTACTGGCACGGTATGTGTCGACTCTCGACTCGAGTCGGTGCCGGCGGAGCGGACTCGACAGGGGATGGCGACACGGTCTGGCGACGGCGGGCGGGACCCGGAATCGCAGGCCAATTGGGACATGCTGCGCACCAGCGGCTAGGACTTCAACGGGATCTCTCCGGCTTATGTTCTACTGGCGAGACTGCCCACCAAGTGTTGGCCGGGGATGACCATAAAGCGCTGGAAACGGAGCTACACTTCGATCGGAGGCGACACGATACCGAGTGCGGTGATGCCACCTTGGCCATGCAGCTGGAAGTTGGCGGTCGATCCTCTGCGTACTGTATATCGTGGTCGGACATTACATTACTCGACATTACATGTATACAGGTACATGTACTGTAAGTTCAAGGAAAGCTCATAGTTTGCACGGGATCACTTGCCCTCACAGGAATCGTCGGAGCTATCGGTTGTCTCGCATTCGTGCGGCGTCCTTCCTCCAAGGCCCTTCCTCCGAGCTTCCTGCGGCCTGAATTGATGCAGGCAAGCACCACCGCCCCTTCCATGCATGATTCGGTCCCAAGTTTCAAGTCCGTCGCAGCGTTCAGCGCGTCACACGGCTAAGTGCGCTCCTCTCTTCCTCTCTTCTTGGCAGTAAGCAAAATGCATTCACCTTTCTACACCTCTGGCATGGCGCGCGATGCGAACTACAGCTCAACGCGTCGACGACCTCTGCCGGGCAGCAATTTCGATGTCACTGCGATGAGACCCACCGGGGTGTGGGACGCCAGGATGCTGTCGCCCATGGCAGCAGCAGCGTATCCGCCGTTCACGGCCGACGCCAAGCTGATTCATAGTGCCACAAGCACCAGCGGCGACGAAAGCAGCGGCGACGACGTCAAAGCAACGGCGAAGAGACCGAAGACGCAGCGAAACGGCAAGTGCAGAGCGGAGCCCAAGGACGCCAAGCCGCAACGCAAGGAACGCAAACCTACGCATACGCTGCGCAAGGAGCAGAAGATGGAGCTGATGACGCAGATCGAGCAGTTGCAGAGCCAACTGGAGAGTCTCAAGTCGCAGGCCATTGTGTCGAATGCGCTGCACGTCAAGAAACACACACAGGCGCCCGTGATGAACGTGATTCTACGCGACGCAGTGCAGTCACGACAGTCGACGCTCGCCGACGTGCAGGGCTTGATGTCGGGGTACGTGCAGCAGCAGCACGATATTAGCCCCATCAATACGTTTATAAAGCTCGGGTTGGACCGCGCGCAGCGCCACCGAGAGCTGGTGGCGATGAAACATGACAAACTGCAGAGGACGCACGAGTTCCTGCTACGGCGAAGTAGAGGACTGGAGCCGGGAAGGCAGTACTGCGAAGAAGAGAGGTTCGAGACGTCGAGGGGGGACTACTGCGCGCTGAGGTTCGCCGTCTCCCATTTTCGAGGTGCCGCGAGTGTTCGAGCCGTGTTTGAGGCAGCACTCGTTCAAATTGCAAATGTTGAGATGGTCATGTCGGACGTCTTGGGGAATATTACGATTCGAGAGGACGACGATAACGGAGACGACAATGTCACGCAGCTGAGACTGGTTACGTCGACCGGGGCAGCGCCTGAGGCGCCGCCGCTGGAGACCAACTCGCTGCAGTTCAACGAGTTCCACGAGGCTACCAGCTCCGGCGGTCCACACGGCGCTGCAACCAGCGAGTTCGGCATCATCATGGCGGACTTCGTGGACGAGGACGAGCTGTACCCGTACAAGTCCCAGGAGCGGATGCGCAAGGACGTAACAGCGGCGCTACTGCTCACGCGTCTGCCGAAGGAGGAGCACCATCGTGGTCGAGTTGGAGAAGACAATGACCTGGTAGTCAAGGTCACGCTCTGGTCGCTGATCAAGCTGCACCACTCGAGGCTGCAAGTTCCCTACGACTGCTTGGAGGAGACGCGGCACGAGATCGGCCGCTGGGGCGAGGAGCTCGTGCGGGGCATGCAGCGCACGCTCTCGCTGAGACGGACCCACTAGAACGTCACACTCGTGGATTCTGGATACAGCTTCCACTGAAGCTGCTATGCCCCGTCAAGGGGGTCTGAAGCTCATGACTACAGTAGACCTCAACACCTACACGTCAGGAGAATAAAACACAAAGTTCTCCCATCTATGCAACACCTGTAGACGAACGCACGCAACACGTTCGTTTGATTCTTTAGCCGCGCGCTAGCAGCTGAGGAGGTGATGTTAACGTGGTACAGTAATTTGCCTCAATAGCGCAGTCGTACTTCGTATTCAATTTCTCAAGTAAATGACGTGACAGAGGTTGTATTAGTCTATGATATAGAATCGGTTTGTATATATTCTGCAAGGTTATTAGTTGTGATGGCTGCGCTATTGAGGCAAAATACTGTACCGTAATAGAGCCGGTGAGCCGGTGAGGCACCTTCCCTTTTTCACATTTTTTCACATGCAATCGTCCAGTCCCAGTTGTTGACGCACCGAGGCTACCGTACTGTACCGTGACCCATTTGTCAATTCTCCAGCCTGGTCAACAGTACCCATTCCGTTAAAACATCCTCTTGTCAGTAATAAAGGTCACCTAACGCCGAATTATCCCATTCAACCTCCTCTCAGTCGCAATCAAGCAGCAGATAGAGCGCAGTCGCATGGTCCTCTACG
>JAIKVD010000242.1:0-25073 GCA_024679075.1 Phytophthora uliginosa | reverse complement strand
CCCGCGCACTCAAGGCGCTCGCCGTCGACCCGCAACGCCCACACCGCTGTCCACAGGCTCCAAGCGTCACAAGGAGTCGGCGCTCCCGGTGCTCTCCTCCACACTCCCGCCGCCCCGTCGGTCAGTAACAGCAGCCACTGCCTACACAGCCGCTAAAACCCCATTAACTAGAGGCGGAACGAGCGTCGGAGAGCGACGCAATGCAAGCAACACAGTAGAAGACCATCACTCTTCTCTGGGGGAGAGGCTTCATGCCTCCGGGCTCAAGCGCAGCGTCGTCCAGGCCCAACTCTTCCCCGCTGTGAACGGGAAGGACAACTCGAGGCTTTCTGAAGGGCTAGTGCCCAGAAAACGCCGCGAAGGAGAGAGTTTTGGCAACAACCAGAGTGCAGACGAGAGCAGCTTGCGCTACAAGCCGCTGGTGTCGTCGCTGAACGTCAATCCGACGGGAGCAGTGCTGATTCCATCGCGACCGACGTCCTCAGCGGCGACGTCGGCTTCGACACAGAGGAAGAGACTGCTGACTTCTGCTGGGGCCAAGTCGGAGAGGGAGTATTTGGAAAATGAGAGGGTGCTGCCTGAGAGGGAGCCCATGAGTGCGAGAGATCGGTACTATGTTGATCAACGAGCTACGACGGCACCCGGAGGGATGAGACATAGGCATCATTTGAGGCCGCCAGTGCTTTCTGGAGAGGGTATTGGGGGAAATGGATGTGCGGAGGAGACAATAAAGACAACAGAGACGCCGGAAGCTGGGATTGCTGCTGAAACCAGCCACCAGAGGCATCGGGAGGAGTTAACAGGTAACGATACCCCACGGCGTGGCGATCTACTTGCACGCCGCCATGAGGTCAAGACACTAGCGGAAAAGCTGGTAGACGGATTTACCCAACGGACCGATTCTACTAGTACCGATGGTGGTCTTGCTGTCGCATACGGACTAACAACCCCAAGTGGAGCGGTACCGCGGGATTCGTTCTTCTACATGAGACGGGTTGGTTCGAATCCATACAATTTGGAGGTCACAAACCACTCGCGCATCAACCCCAAAGACTACTTCACAGTTAGCAGACTTGGCGTTACGCACTTCGCGCCAGACGGAGTCGAGTTTCTCCCCTTGCAAAGGTTTGAACGTGAAAACTACATTTACTCGCTCCTGACCAAGGTAGGGTGGTAACCAGCAGCTGAAACTGATCTTACTGTGGCTTTTCGCACTGCTCACCCCGTTTATTGCTGTCTTAAAGTTACCATTTTTCAAGAAATATCGCATCTGGAAGAGGTTCACGATCTGGAAACGAGCTATCAGCGCGAGAAAGCGGGTGGACGCATTCGTTTCGCTGAACAACAGCCTTTTCATTTTACTGCCGCACCTCCACGACGCGCTTCTCCAGGTGCGCAATGCGTGTCTTGATCTTCAGGAATCCAGACTATTCAATTTTGATCACCCGATGGGACCAGGAGAGGCTTTGACTTGGACAGCGGACGCTAACAATGAACAACAACAGCAGCCGCAAAAGACATACACACTGGCTGACTTTTCTCTGCGCCTAAAAGCTCAAAAGATTCGGGTGGAACGACTCGTGGACCACTTCATCTCTGATTCTGAAATGACGGCAAAGCATGCGTGCGAGAAGTATCTATATTCATTTCTTCAGAGCACCGGTTTCAACGACTCGAAGCCGCCTGGATGCTCAGGGGATACGCGAAGACGATCCTCGCTTATAATATCTCGACGAAAAGAAAGCAAGGTTTGTCGGGACGCAGACAATTGTGCTGACCAGAAGCCGATGACATACACCGAGCGTGCCACCATGAGAACTCAGTGTCGTCGCATCACTAAGTTTCTTCGCGTCGTCGAGTTTTTGGTCTCAGATGCACTGTTGCGGATGGCGATCTCATCAACTGTTTTCCTGCAACGATCGCTTGCGACTTTTATCCGTGGTACTACCGACGATGGCGACTTATCAGGTGGTGAAAGTCCCCCTAATAAGGCAACCTTGTCATCCCCGCCCGACTCCCCGACTCAACAGCCCCTAATTCGCGTTGAGGTAGCATTGAAGAGTGACACTACGAGCCAATTGAGACCATCAAGCCGCTCAAGAGCTATGAGGATGAGCACTGTGTCTGGAGTAGCTCCTAATAGCCCTCCTACTACCGCTATCCGGGAGCATCAGGTAGCGTCTGACGCTGGAAAACCTATGGATATGCTCGAGTTCACTCCCAGCACAGAAACGCTTCGGTTGCAGCTAGAAACACTAGTTTTCAACGGTTTATCAGCTGTCACCAACCGAGAGAGGCTCCTACGAAACTCGATGTTCAAAGTCTACGTAGAGGCAAGTTTAGATGATGGAGCTCACGGTGGGGATGGCGATGATGATGGCGGGGAATTGTCGAGTGAAAACATGGATCTAGACATACTGATTATGGAGGACGTTACATTCGTTGAAACTCTGCAAAGCATTAATTCGATTGTCCTCGATGCCTATGAACTCGCCGAGGAAAACTGTGGAGAACTTTCAATATTCCTCGAACGATATCAAGAAAACACTCGATTTCGCAAGGTCGTATCGGACCCATCGCGCTATCTAGATACTGACGTGCATGACTTTCGAGAACTCCTGGACAAATATATACAGGAGGCACAGGATGTCGACACTGTTGCCGAAACCGCATCATGCGGCCTATTGCTATTAGATAGGACTGAACTGAACTCTTTGTTGAAGCCTTCTCCGCGCAAGTGCTTGGACGGTCTTTACAAGCTGATCCCAGTGGTTTTTCGCTTGCTGAACGACAATCTAATCAAAGAGCTGACCACCACAAACGACCGAATCAGCACAATCCCGACGACGGTGGAGGAATTTTCAGAATCACTGGCGTTTTTGCGTGAGTTGCAGGCTGGACATGACGAAATTGAGGAGAGGTACCGTTGTGTCCGAAGTTTGTATCATCTGCTTGAAGAATACCGGGTAAAGATGACAGACACCGATCAGATGAACGCATTTGTTCTCACGCAAAAGAAGTCTCAGTTGAAAGCTTCGATAGAGCTTTTCGAAGCCTGCTGTGAACAGTACTCTGCAAAGTTTGGCATCGAACTTGAGGCTCGGCTACCAGGTCTTGTCTCCAAGTTGACGACAGTCTCAAATGCGCTGTCTAACTCGCCTCTTTTCGACATGAAATCCGATATCGATGACATCATTGGCTACCTTACGCGTGTTGAAGCGGACATCATCCAACTTGAAACTGAAGTGAAGCTGCATTTCCAATACGAGAAGACTCTAGGTCTACCGCAGAGTACTGCCTTTGAAGAACTGGACGACCTAAACGCCGATTTGGCACTCAAAATTGACATGTGGAAGATGTTTCAAGAGTGGCGTGGCGTTGTATCCGTCTGGGAGAAACAACGATTCCCAGAGGAGATAGACTTCACGACGATAGTAGACCGTGTCGAGCACTTTTACAACCAAATCACACAGTGGGAGCAACGATTGTCAGAGGGTATGGGACCATTATGCATACACTTAAAGTCTTGCGTGGAAGAATATCGTGTCACAATGCCAATTTTGACTGACTTGAGATGCCCAAGCTTCGAAGAGCGCCACTACAACCAGCTGCGCGAATTACTTGGGTTTGGTATCCGGCACCTGGGAAGCAGTCGCACATCTATGAACGCGCCAGTGCTCACGTTGGGGGAGTTAGTTCAAATGCATCTCTCACCGTTCGGCTCGCAAATTAACCGTATTGCCACAGAAGCAGCACAAGAACGACTTTTGAAAGACATGCTATCAAAAATCATCATCCTGTGGGAGCGTCTTGAATTCGACGTCAAGCCACACAAGGAGTCAAAGGAGTATTACGTCCTTGCGTCACTGGAGGCCATTTACACGACACTAGAGGAGTCCTTGGTGAGTATGGCCACGGTGCTCAGCTCCAAGTTCCTGGTTCCTATTAAAGATTTGGCCCTTATGTGGCACAAACGACTACTTTTGTTCCAAGAAACATTTGATGCTTGGATTGAATGTCAAAGACAATGGATACACCTCGAAACAATTTTTTCGGCGCCAGATATTCAAAAGCAGCTTCCTAACGAAGGAGCTGTATTCCTGGGAGTGAACCAGTTCTGGAAAGAATTAATGCGAAGAACACGAGATCAGCGAAGCTGTATGAAAGTCACCGGAGCCATACTGATTGGTATTAATACTTCCAGTGCGTCAAAAAATCCCAAAGACAGTGGAAATGGCAGTAGTGGTGGGGGCAGCGGAGGTATCGGTGTCGGACAAGCGCTCCTAGACTGTCTCACAAAACACAATTCTGCACTAGAACGGATCGAAAAGTCCTTGGAAGACTACTTGGAAATGAAACGGCGAGCATTCCCGCGCTTTTATTTCATCTCAAATGATGAATTATTGGAAATGCTGGCGCACGCGAAGGAGCCGCAAGTAGTGCAGCGCCACTTGCCGAAGTGTTTTGATGCCTTAGTAAAACTGGATATAAGTGACGACAACTCTGGGACCGCTACATCAATGACGAGCTCGCAGGATATCGTTGCTATGATTAGCCCCGAAGGAGAGCGTGTTGCGTTTGGACGAACGTTGAAAGCTCGTGGAAATATTGAAGACTGGTTAAATGCCGTGCTTGTCAACATGAAAACTTCACTTCATCGACACGTTAAAATCTGCCTGGGGGACTATCAGCATTCATCCCGGGAAACTTGGATATTCCGTCATCCGGCCCAAGCCGTGGCTGTCGTCTCCTACATTATCTGGGCAAAAGAGTGCGAATTTTGCTTCCGTTCTAGGTCACAAGATCCTGTTCGTGATCTGTCTCTCTGGCATCAGACTATCTGCTCGCAGTTGAGTAATTTGACTAGGTTAGTGCGAACATCTCTTACGCCTCTCCAGCGACGAGTTGTGGTATCCTTAGTGACGACAGATGTCCATTTCCGTGATATTGTTGAGTCCTTGGTGGTCAAGCGGGTGACAGATGAAAACGATTTCTTGTGGGAGCAGCAGCTTCGCTACCAATGGTATGCCGAGTCTGATGAGTGCGAGATCGAGCAGGCGAATTGCCGAATCAAGTACGGGTACGAGTACATGGGAGCGTGTAGCCGTCTTGTCATCACACCTTTGACAGACCGCTGCTGGATGACAATTACTGGAGCGCTTGAGCTACGGTACGGAGCAGCTCCCTCTGGCCCGGCTGGAACGGGCAAGACCGAGACATCGAAGGACCTTGCGAAAGCGCTGGGTATTTTGTGTATTGTGATCAACTGTAGCAGCCAGATGAGTTGCAAAATGATGGGAAGTATTTTGAATGGAGTGATTCAAGCCGGGACATGGGTTTGCTTGGACGAGTTCAATCGTATCGATATTGAAGTGTTGTCCGTGGTGGGCCAGCAAATGTCTGTGCTGAGAAATGCGAGGTTGATGGATTCAACGGACGTACTGCTAGACGGTCAATGCGTTCCGTTGCGAGAACACCACGTTATCATTACTATGAATCCAGGATACGTTGGGCGTACGGAGTTACCAGACAACTTGAAGGTCTCTTTTCGACCTGTTGCTATGATGGTGCCAGACTACGCTCTGATCGCTGAAATCTTGCTTTTTGCCGAAGGGTTCCAATTGGCAAAGCCCCTATCCCGCAAAGTTACGAAACTATACAAACTTTGTAGTGAACAGTTGTCCCAGCAAGCTCATTACGATTTTGGCATGAGAGCAGTAAGGACGGTTCTCACAATGGCAGGTTCGCTTAAGCGCTCTGCAGCCGCGACATCAGCTAATGCTCCAGGAGCCACCACAGCGAATGGGGCAGCTCCTGACTCAGCAAACATGAGTGACGAGAACGTTGTTTTGATTAAAGCCATGGTCGGTGCGAATACACCAAAGCTTACCGAGGAAGATAATCGGTTATTCCAAGGCATTGTAAAAGATCTCTTCCCTGACACACTTACGTCGTTGGGCGCTGTTGAAAGTGAAGATCTTCTCCAAGGAGTAGGAGTGTTCACTCCGTCTGCTGCATCCGGTGGTGTAAATTGGATGACCGTATTAGAGAATGAAATTTATGAGCAGCTGCGAGGCGATGGCCTACAGAGTTCCCGGCAGTGGATGAAGAAAATATTACAGTTATTTGCTACTTTAGAGGTGCGGGTCGGCGTCGTTCAGATTGGCTCCACGGGGAGCGGTAAAAGTACAGCTCTGAAAATATTGAAAGCTGCCGTGACTGCTTTACGCGATCGAGTTGCACACCCAGATACACGTTTCCAGCGAGTGGTTTCGTTCACCTTGAATCCTAAAGCACTTTCAATGGTTGAATTATATGGATTTTTTCATCCTGTAACGCATGAGTGGACGGATGGATTAGCGTCAAAGTTACTGCGTACGTGTATTATGGAGAAGAACGAGGAGATGCTAGCTCGGCATTATGCTAACCAAGCGGTTGGAGTCAACAGTGACTCTTCAACGTGGAATTTGCCATTCTACTGGATAACGTTTGATGGCCCAATCGATGTTCACTGGATTGAGAGCATGAACACTGTTCTGGATGATAACATGACGCTGTGTTTAGCAAATGGTGAGCGGATTAAACTTCTACCGAATATTCAGCTTTTATTTGAAGTGGCAGATACTAGCGCGGCATCGCCCGCAACAATTAGCCGACTGGGTATGGTTTACTACCCATCTCACTGCCTTGGGTGGCAGCCCTTTGTAGATACGTGGGTATCGAAATTGACTGCTCCCGTGATATCTCTTTCAATATCTCCTTCGTCTCCTGCTCATTCGTCAGCTCCAAAAGATTCTGCTGCACCAACACCGTTAAGTTCAAAGACCAAGGCGCGAATTCTCAAATACTTTGAGCTGTTTGTTGAGCCTGGTTTATCGTTCCTCCGTTCTTCAGCTTCATTAAATACGTCACCTCGAGTGCCAATTGCTACCTGTGATTTAGCTTTTGTCGCTTCGATTTGCCACATTTTTCAAGCGTTATTGGCTCAGCGAGCACCCCCAGAACTTTTTTCAACTTCGCCACCGGCTGTACGAGGTGGTCCTTCGAGCCCCGAAGATGCACTATCATCAGACATATCATTGTCATTGGAAGAGCAACGAAACAGATGCATGGATCTAATATTTATATTCAGCTTTGCATGGTCTATCGGCGGCAATCTGCATCTTGATCAGCTCAAGGCGGAATTCCAATACTTTCTCTACAGGTTGATCTGCTCGAACGAGCAATATTTAAGCCCAGAGATATTGGCGGTGGATGGAAAAATTCCAACGCCAGCGGGGTTATCACAAGCTACTGGAGATATCCACGATTTCTTTATTAATTTTCAGTACCTGAGTTTCTCGCCGTGGGCTAGTACTTTACTAGATCAAACGCAGCAGCAACAGCCAAGTCGAATAGTAAGCGGTCGTCTTCTGGTGCCAACCTTGGAAACTCTTAAGTATCGCTACTTGGTTGAATTAATGGCGATCGATGCGAGGAGACCTGTCCTTCTGACGGGAGCAACAGGATCTGGGAAATCTACTCTGGTTAATCACATCTTAGACGTGCATGCACGAATTGCAGCTGATATCGATCCTTCTGATTTTGACGCCGACTCGTTGCTGTCTGTGATCGCACATGGAAAAGTCCTTCCGCTGGTATTGAATCTGTCTGCGCAAACTTCGAGCGATAGTGCTCAACTAAGTATTGAAAGCAAGTTCGCAAAAAAGCGTCGAACGCTGCTTGGGGCACCTGTGAATAAGCAGCTTGTCGTAGTCTATGTTGACGATGTCAACATGCCAAGCATCGAACAACATGGGGCTCAGCCAGTTATTGAGCTCTTAAGGCAGTATTTGGAGTTCGAAGGGTTCTATGATCGCGAAAAGTTTTTCTGGAAAGATGTCAAAGACTCTGTCCTAATTGCTGCAGGTGGACTACCAGGAGGAGGCCGTCAACCACTCTGTCCGCGATTCGTACGACACTTTAGTGCCGTATTCTGTCTTCCAAGTTGCAATGAATCAGCGATGAAAACGATATTCAATTCGATTCTTGCCGCACATATCGCGGCATGTGGCGGTAGCGGAGTATTTGCGAAAAACGTGAAGGATACTCTGCTGCAGACAGCCGATGCTACCTGCGAGCTCTTCCAGCGCGTTGTGCAGGGGCTCCTACCAACTCCTTCAAAATGTCATTACACGTTCAACCTCCGAGATGTGACCAAGCTTATGCAAGGTATTGTACTCGGTACACGAGGGTTTACAGGATCCACAAACTACAACAAATCAGGTGATACACAGCTGACAAGCTCCCTTACTGCAAACACGGTGGTGAACTTGTGGGCACATGAGGGTATTCGTGTGTTCCGGGATCGCCTAATGGACGACACAGATAGAACATGGTTTTCCGAGCAGCTAGTGGAAACAGCCAACCGTAACTTTGGTCTCGCTTGGACTATAAACAATGTTTTTGTTACAGAAAGCTCGATGGAGTACAACCAGCTGCAACCTAGCGGTGGCAACGGAAGTCCAGCAAAATCGGGCAAAACGCGCCTGTTGTTTTCTCCGAGAAGAGTTAACAAGCGGAATGGATCAACTGCAAACAGTACAAATACCGTCATCAAGTACGATCAAGTTGATGATCTTCGGCGGTATGAAGCGTTTCTAAATGGGCAGATTGCCGCGTACAATACCAGCCCACAATCAAATTCGACATATCGCCCCCCTCTCAATCTGGTGCTTTTTGAAGACGCAATGGTCCACACTGCGGCAACCGCTCGGATCCTTGTACAGCCACGAGGCCACGCAATGCTTCTTGGCATGGGTGGATGCGGTAAGCGCTCTCTAGCTAGACTTGCTGCGTTCATGACTGGATACCGCTGCTTTGAAATCGAGATGAAGAAGGATTACAACATAGAGGACTTTAGAGAAGACCTGAAGTGTATGATGAAGCTCGCTGCCTTAGGGGAGACCGGTGATGGCTACACAAAAAGCACCCGAGGTAAATCTGGTCGTAGTACTCGCACGTTGAACGTGAATATTACTGGTGGGGGATCAAGCCCTGGCAGCGCTGTTCCCACAGTTTTCTTGATAAACGACTCGCAATTGGTATGCGATGCCTTCTTGGAAGATATCAATACTATTCTAAATGGCGGTGATATTCCTAAACTCTTTGCCTCTGACGAACTTGAGAGGATCATTAACGATGTGAGGACATTGCTCGAGCGCATCACTGGTGAGCTCAAAGCTTCTCAGGTTACACATGGAAATTCTGCCGAGACTTCGGACATGGGTGATTTCACTCGAAAAGATTGTGAGGACTACTTCCACTCGATGGTTCAAAACTCGCTTCATTTCGTTATTTGCATGAATCCTCTTGGAGAAGTATTTCGCGCACGTGTTAGGCAATTTCCAGCCCTCATCAACTGCACCACGATTGACTACTTTGATGAATGGCCCAAAAGTGCACTAGAATATGTTGCCGAGTTTTATCTATCCCAGGAGGTACCTGAAGATCGATTTCAAGGAATGCCTGTTTTGAGCAGGGGATCGAGTACCCCAGACTTATCGAGCTCTCCGATCATCAGGTCAGCATTGACCACATTGTGTGTTGAAGCTCATCAGTCCATTAATGCCGTGCTTCCAACATTTTTCGCCGACTGCCGAAGGCGGGTCTACATTACGTCTCAACACTATCTTGATTTGATCTCACTGTTTCGGCGCATTTATCAAGAAAAGAAAGCACGATGGGAAACTAAGCTACATCGGTTAATGGCTGGAGTCGTCAAACTTGAAGAAACAAACTCCCTCGTTACTACTCTGCAAGATGAGCTGGTCACACTGCAGCCAGTTCTCACGAGCAAGACAAAGGAAGCAGAGGGGTTGCTTGCTCAAGTAGCAATCGACCAGGAAGAAGCGGAGCAGGTTGCAAAGCGGGTGGGGGCGGATGAGGCTGTTGTGAAAGAGCAACAACAAGAAGTCGCGGCGTGTCAGATGGACGCCCAACGTGATCTTGATCAGGCACTGCCAGCTCTCAATGCCGCAGTAGCCGCCCTCGATTCGTTAGACAAGAAGGATATTACAGAGGTCAAGGGGTTTGTAAAGCCTCCACAGGCTGTGCAGGTTGTGATGGAGGCTGTGTGCATCATGCTAGGTGAAAAGGCTGACTGGGACAACAGCAAACGGATTCTATCACGTGGAACTTTTATGGCAGAGCTCAAGGAGTACGACAAGGACAATATCCCTGTGGCGATACTGAAGAAGATCCGGAAGTACATCGAGAATCCCGAATTTGCTGTAGAAGAAGTTAAAAAGGTATCGCACGCCGCGATGTCCCTGTGCATGTGGGTGCATGCGATTGACACGTATGCTCGCGTGTTTCGAGAAGTAGCACCCAAACGCCAGCGGCTGGCTGAGATGAATCTGGTACTCGAGAGTGCCAATGCAAAACTTGCAACTAAGCAGCAAGAACTCTCAAATGTACTGGAGAAGGTGCGTAAGCTGAAGGGAAAGTGCGACGCTACATTGGCAGAGAAGCAGCGGCTTCTAGAGGAATCTGACCTGACCCAACAGCGATTGAAAAATGCTGAGAAGTTGACTGTAGGTCTTCACGATGAACGCATACGTTGGAAGGGCAGTATCAAGTTGTTGAAACAAGAAGGAAACGCGATTTTAGGCGATTCATTTCTCACTGCAGCGTGCATGTCGTACCTCGGACCATTCGATGGCCTGTATAGATGCAGACTGCTGCAGCGGTGGACAGAACGCACGATAAGTTCAATTGGTGCGTCGGCATCCTTTGTGCTTGCTGACGCATACGGAAATGTTCGAGAGTTACGTGAGTGGCAGCTGCTAGGTCTACCAAGTGACAGCTTTTCAACAGACAACGCGATTTGCGTTCTGAAGAGTAAGAAACGTTGGGCGTTGATGATCGATCCTCAGCAGCAAGCGATTCAGTGGATAAAAAGGTTAGAAGCTCTTTATCACTTGGAGACCGTGAAGAGCGACGATAACTGCTTAATGCAAGTGGTCGAAGAGTGTTTGGTGGGAGGAAAACCATTGCTGATCGAAGATGTAATTGAGACACTGGACCCGTCATTGGAGCCTGTTCTTGCGGTGAAACCATCGCAACGTTCGTGCTATACCAAGAAAGTTTTCAACAAGGTGCAGGTAAAACTTGAGGATCGGAGAGTAGAGACAGACGTGGAGCGTTTCCGCCTGTACCTCACAACCAAATTGGCAAATCCACACTTCATGCCCGACGTGTTCATCAGAGTAAATGTGGTAAATTTCACAGTAACACGAGACGGATTAGAAGAACAGCTACTAAGCGACGTTGTATTGCGAGAACGCATGGAGGTGGAGGAGCGCAAACACACCCTACTCGCAAGTATTGCACGCGACCAACAGCAGCTTCAGGATATTGAAATCAAGATTCTGAACCTATTGTCGGATGCAAAAGGGAACATCTTAGATGACATCGAACTGATTCAAGCACTCGAGACGTCCAAACAGACGTCTATTGTGGTGGCACAGCGCCTGACCGAGTCCGAGGCCACAAAGCTAGAAGTGTTGGAGATCCGGAACCAGTACCATTCGGTAGCTGTTCGTGGGGCTATACTTTTCTTCGTGATCGCTGACTTGGTTGAAGTGGACCCAATGTATCAGTATTCACTGGAGTATATTACTCGGCTGTTTAATTTGAGCTTGAACGAGGCGCCAGCAAAAAGGAACCTCTCCGAGCGGTTGGATAGCCTCAAGCGCTACATGACAGTGGCTATTTACCGGAATATTTGTCGCGGACTCTTTAAAGCCCATAAGAAGCTCTTCGCCTTCGTGATATGCGTGAGGATTCTGATCAACGCCGGTGACCTGAACCCTCTCCATATTCGACTATTTGATCAGTCAGTTGTGAATCCTGAAATGGCTTCGGCTACAGGAGTAGAGCAGATAAGTTCCAGGCGCAATACGAACGCGAGAATTGAAAACCTGGGAGACACGAAAGAAGTGAAGGGTAGGCCAAGTACGGTGGATACTGTGTTTGTTGCTCTTTCCAAAAGTCTACCAGTCTTCACCAAGATATTGGAATCATATTATAATGACAACGATGCTTGGTGTACCTGGATCGCCAGCGAAAACCCATTCGTATCGCACCTACCGGGGGATTGGGACGCAACCTTCCCGCGATTCTTGCGGCTTGTAATTGTTCGTTGGTTGCGTGAGGATGCATTTACGATGGCTGTGCGTTGTTTTGTTGAAGAAAACCTCGGTACCGAATTTCTTGCGGAAGTCGACAGTGATGTGTCAATGGACGATGTGTACTGCGACGTGGACAAGTCTACACCCTGTCTGTTTATCCTGTCTCCAGGTGCTGATCCGATTTCAGCTCTTGAGCGGTATGCACGTGAAAAGGGACTAGGGGAAGACAGGTACCATGTCATTTCTCTCGGACAAGGCCAAGGTCCGATCGTTGAATTAAAAATGGAGGAGTGCAAACAGCAAGGCTTTTGGCTTGTGCTTCAGAATGTGCACTTAGCGAAGTCTTGGCTTCCGAAACTTCAGTCGCAACTTGCCACGCTAAAGCAAGAGGTGCGCAGTGGTGGTGTCCATGAAGGTTTTCGCCTTTTCTTGGCCTCGTTTCCAGTGGCATACCTTCCCATTTCGATCCTCCAAAACAGTGTGAAGGTGATGACGGAGTCACCGATGGGGGTGAAAGCTAACCTGCAACGCTCCATGTTGCTAACTAAGCAGCTGAATGCTGATCTGGACAAGCGAAGTGCCTTGGTGACCACTTCTTCAAATAAGACAATGAAGCTGCGTCTTGCATTTGGGCTAAGTTTCTTTCATGCAGTCGTACGCGAGCGCTCGAAATTTGGTACACTTGGCTGGAATCTGAAGCATGATTTCAGCGACGCTGATTTTGTGAGCGTAGTTACGCTTCAACGAAGACTACTCGATGCAGTGGCAGCTCTCGAGAACAAAGATAACACTCAGAATAGTAATGACAGACTAGAAATCGACGCTTTTGATACAGACCGAACTGAAGGTGGAGAATCAACCAAGCACGTTCCGTGGGATGCATTGCTGTTCCTGGCAGGGGAGATATATTACGGTGGACGTGTCACCGACGAATTTGATCGGCGGTGTCTTACGGCAGTGTTGAGGCGCTTCTGCTCCGAGACGTGCTTCACTGCCACGGCACGAACATTCCGCCGCGAGTCAATACATGGATTAACCAAAGCTTATACTAAGGTGAAAAGTTCGTCGACTCTACAGAGTAGTGTCTTTTCGACATTCGATGGCAGCTTTTTCGCGCCTGAATTTCAAGGTGAAGATGAGATGGTTCGGTTCGTTGACGCGCTACCAGATATGGATGGACCTCACGTGTTTGGGATGCACCCGAATGCTCATATTTCCTATCAAAGGCAAGTAGGGCAAGAATTTGTAAAACTGGTACTTCAATTGCAGCCATCACAAACAAATGTGGGTGATACTTCTATAGATGATGCTGCAGCTAAGAATTTATCAAGCGAGGTCTCGGACAATAAAGGCACTGTTGGAAACCATAACGTCGAGCTTACAGCCTTGGAGATATGTAAGGACATTCAAGCTCAGCTTCCACCCCAGTCTACGATAGAAACCGCGGAATCTTTCTTGTCAAAGCGACAGTTAGAAAAGTATCAAGACCCACTCATCGTTGTTTTGGAGCAGGAACTGATGTCATGCCACACTCTTGTGAGCCATATCAATTATAGTTTGGGAGAGGTACGACACGCCATCCAAGGTGTTGTGGTCATGTCCGTGAAAATAGAGCAAACGCTCCACAGTCTCGCGCTGCACCAGGTACCAGTTGACTGGATTGCTCATGATACGCATTCGATCCCAACGACCAAATCGTTGTCCCAGTGGGTAACGAGTCTGCTTTATCGGTGTGAGTTCCTGTATCGTTGGGCTGAGCGTGGTCGACCTCCACACAATGTGTTCCCACTACCAGTTTTCTCATTTCCGCAGGGATTATTTACCGCGATTTTGCAACGCCACGCAAGGAAACACTCCATCCCTATCCATTTTCTGGACTTCCAGTTCTGCGTACTGAGTGAGCATGAATCTGTGATTCTTTCATCCTTCGTTGAGACTACTGATGGGCAGCAGAGCGCCGACGGTGGGGCAGAAGGCACAGATGAGGGCGCTTACCTGACTGGTCTGTTTCTTGAAGGTGCGCACTGGAATAGTGAGCTCCGTTGTCTTTGTAAACCACAGCATGGCGTAATGCGACATACGATGCCAGCTATACATGTACTACCCCACCGCAATTCAGGATTGGCTGCAACTGCGTTAACCGCTACAGGAAGGTCAGCTGCACCAAATGCTGGTCTTGAATCCAACGTTTCGACTACTGGTGCTTCCGTAGCAGGTATGAAGACAACTGCTCGAATTATGGAGTCATCAAGGCGTTTGGATTTGACAAGGAATACGACTGAGGGTTTTAGTGGATCTCGATCGTCAGACATGCTGACAGCTGAAAGTATGAGCGCACTCAACACGTATTCGTGTCCTGTGTACCGCACTGCACTGAGAAAAGGGACACTGTCGACTACAGGCACGTCAACGAATTTGGTGCTGGCGATGGATCTTCCTTGCCAAGGAGAACACGACTATTTTGTACTAAATGGCACGGCACTTGTATGCAGTGCTATTCCAGAGTAGCTTGACTGTTAGGGCTACTGGGATGTACAATACTCCGTTAAATGGAGCCGTGGATGAGCTAGCGTGAGCAGTTTTCATGGTTGAACTCGTGAGTGCACTCATGAACGTAACAACATTTCTAAATTCGGATTTGCTGTTCGTGGCCGTGTGCTGATAGAAATGAAGAGAATGGCATTAGTCAACGGTGGTTTTGAGCTCGACAATTCCATATATGCGTTTCAAGGCATGTTCGGGCAATTTGGTGATGCCAGAATGAGGCAAGCAGTACTGCGCAAACGTCTCAACGACAATAAGTCGCTTGGCGGCAAGTCGTCAGGTCAACGACAAATGTTCAGAGAAAGTGATAAAACCAAGAATGGCGACTCAAAAACAAGCAACGAGTTACATGCGAGTTCTCTGGATTTTTAATCCAGAGTACTTACGAGAACGCAACTCGACGTAATAAAACTCTATTCCTCAATACTTATATCCTAAGATAAAACGATGTAATAAGGATACTTGCGAAAATATCTCCACAAGATTGTGCACCTGTTATCTCAGAACCGTTCCTGTTATTTTTTTTCGAAAAGGGCGTATATCCCTTCAAAATAACATCGCCTAGGCTAGAATTGTAAATTCTTGGTACATCCGTGATACAAATGCTTACGCAAGTACCTGTAAGATAATATAACCGGATCACAACGAAAACAATCTAGTGAATGTTGACCCTGTCCGCCAGGAGCAACATCAAAACCCAATCACCCACTGAATGTTGCGCGAAGAGTCGTGGGTTAAACAAAACGTAACTGGTAAAATTAAAAAAAAACCACTGGGTGTTACGTTGCTTGTGTACCTCTTGGGTTATAGAAGTATGGTAAGCACTATTACATGAACAAGTTTAACCACGTGCAGATGCTGCGGCTGCGAAGCAGGCGAAGCAGATGTGGAGGAAACTTGCCTCATCCTACAGCTATAAGAGTCAAATTCTACGTGTTTTTCAGCACGTCAATAAGTAAAATCCAGAGCTTCCCCGTGTGAAGCACGGCATCAGTGCACTCGTGGACTGTTACGACATCCTAGAACGATTGAGAGATTAGCGAGCTAACTTTCGTTCTCACTTCGACATTCACCCGCGCGCATCGAACACTTCCGACAAATCCCCGGCATTATTTTAGTATGCTGCGACTAGCTGTGATTTCTACAGCGGCCTTGATGCTCAAGCACAACGGGCAGTTACCATCAAAGCTCATTACGTGGGTGCATCTTGCGATGGTCCACCGTCTTACGCCAAAGTCGAAGAAGCCCCCAGCTGTGCTATTTGGTGGCGCGCCGTACATTTTGCGCGACGTCTTTGGCGACCACAATTGCTCCGAATTTCGCTTTGCCGAAGCGTTCCATGCCTCCGACAAATGCGAGCAGCGAGGTGGTTCAAGGAACTACATGCGTGCGCATCTCGACAACAACGGCACGGCATCAGTACAGCTCTTTCAAGATGACTTGTGTACGCCAGAAAGTTTGTATGCCACTGAAGACATTGAGAAAGAGACTATCGAGAATCACCTCTGCGATTCAAACGCACAGAAGTGGTATGTCAGCCCTGGCAACTCTCGAGCTCGCGCTTGGATCTTGATCACATCCGATGGTTCAGGCGTAAACGGAAACGACACAAGCACCAGTGCCACCATCACTGGCGGGGCAACTTCATCGCGAACTACTGATGGGACAAGTGAAACAAGCTCCACGTTGGGCGTCGATGATACCGCTGTTTCTACTAGTGACACCAACATCGATACAGCGACGAGCATCGAGGACAGCACACCCGATACTACTTCATTGACATGGACGACACTTCCACCATTCGCGATGATTCGACTACCGTTTCCAGCAGATCTGGAAGCAGTACAGCCACCTCGAGCTCAATTGGTGGCGGAAGTTCCGAAGCCTCGACAGCTCTCATCAACGACACTACTGCAAGTGCTACTACCGACACTCCAATTGAATCCTCTACTTCCAGCAGCGATACCAGTTCTAGCTCTCAAGGTTCGGCGTCATCTACTGAGAAAGACTCCAAAAGTTCTCGCAGTTCGCGCGTTACCATCACGACAATCGCTCCAGTCTTGGATACCTCAAAATCTACCACTGACTCGAGTACAACGGAATCAGTAGACAATACTGTCGTCGCTGACAGCAGTGCAAGTGGTAGTCGGGCTTCAGCTCCTGTAGCTACTGCAAAAGCTAGCGTCGGCACCGGAGCGATCGTGGGTCTCGTGATGGGAAGCCTAGCTGTGGTTATCTTGATCATTGGTAGTATCGTCCACCGACGGCGTTCAGGCGACGACGATATTCCGAGTCCATTACCAAGTAACGCATGTAGACGCTCAAGCGGGCCTTACTGGGGACAAACGTCGCCCATTAACCGGCCGCGCCGTAGTCACCAACGCTACAGTGATCAACGGTACAGCGAGCCAAGATACACTGACAGCCTCGCTTCGAGGCATGCAAGTTTCCAGAGAGCATCAAGTGGACAGAGCGGGTTGTGGAACGACGATGTCATCACTGCCAAGTGCATTCCCAAAGACAAAGTCCACGTCGAGCAGCTTCTGAGTCGCGGGGAGTTTGGTGAGGACTCTACAACCAAGAGTGCGTTGCTATCAAGATGCTACTCCCGCAAACGCGTGGAGATATTCGTCAGGTGAACGAGTTCCTGACCGAAGCGAAGATGATTGCCACGATGGAGCATCCACACATTGTCACGTTCATTGGCGTGGCTCCAGACCATTCTGAATCGGGAGCTTCGTAGTGACAGCAGTTAAGGTAACTTTTTTCCATATCAATACTCGACCAACAGAATGAAACGTTGTATGCTTTTGATGAACTGCTCAATGTTCCATGTGCCATATTGCCGAGTGGCTTCAGACCCTAAAGAAATCCCAGCTAGGCATCAAATACTAGTACAAGTAGTTGCTGTCGTTCCTGTATTGGTCAGCCCAACCATTCGGTTGTCTTCAGATACAGTTTTCGAGATTGCAGTTGTTGGTCTCCAAGTTCTTCCAGGTTTGTTCTACGAAACGATTCAGCTACGGTAGGTATGCGGTGAGCTGCTTGTTTCTCACGTGTAGTCTTATCCGGTAGAGGTATTGCGCTATGAACGACTACATAACACCCGACACCTGTTGGTTTGAAACATACTGAGCCTGAAGCCGGGCTCACATTTAAACTCGGAAAAACGTTGTTCCTCATTTCAGATTTGACGCTTGCACTGCACCCCAACGCCCCCCGAGTCGTCATATCTCTACGGAATTATGCTCCGAGTTTCGGTGTATCTCGCGGTGGCCTTCGCGCTCGCTGACTCGGCTGTTGAGGCGACTTTCAAGCTGACAGCACTGTACCCGAGGCACGCATGCGATGGCTCACCAACTGCAATAAAGATCGAAGACGCCCCCGGTTGTGTCGCGAACGAGTGCTCGGACTTGGCTCAGGGCTCGAAAACGTCGACAATCTGCTCATCAGAAGAGAGATATCGTTCCGATGTGAACAACCTGTTCGGATGCGCTCCATTCATTCTCCGGGAATCCTACGGCGATGCGAGTTGCACAAAACTTCACACAGCAGAAGCCTTCAGGGCGGATGGTGGGTGCGTGCAGCATGAAGCTACAGGAATGTTCGTACGTGGCCAATTGGAAGCCAACGGCTCCGTGTCGGTGCAGTACTTCACGGATGCTTCCTGTTCGGCTGACCATTTGCACCATGCCGATCACGTTTCGAAGGCAGTGGTGGGAGATCATTCGTGCGACGCGAACGCGGTGAAATGGTATGCGCACACCAGTGGAAGTCGATCCCTCAAAGCTGCGGATGGAGAGCCTGCAGCCAATTCAACCGTCAGCAGTACTGCAAGCCCCGGTCCTCCAGAAGCTGCTGAGACTGCCGCACCCGCCCCTACAGCGACACCGGCGCCAATTCCTACAGCTACACAGGTGCCAATCCCCACTGCTACACCGGCGCCAAGCTCTACGGCTACACCGGCAACAATAGCCGACAATTCGTTGCCTGGTGGTGAAAGTAGCTCGGCGACGGCTTCGTCAGCTTCAAAAGAAGGATCCACTACCAGTGAACACGCTCCGGCCAGCTCCGGCAGCACTCACAACAGCAAAGGAACCTCGAGCTTGGCCGAAGACAGCAAACCCGGGTCGACCGAAGACTCCAGCACTAGCTCTAGTAGTGCGGCTACACTCACGCCACGTCCAACGACAAAAGTAAATTCGACCTCCACGAAGGCCCCCAGCACGAGCGGATCAGCTGAAGCTGGGAGCTCAGACACCGTTGCGAATGTCTCTAGTGTGTCAAGTACAGCAGATTCGACAGAATCGACTGTGGCGGATGATAGTTCAAGCGGCAGCGAGTCGGTGCCAGCTTCGACAGCAAATTCCAGCTTCAGCACCTTGACGCTGGTGGGGATCGCGGCGGGGATTATTGCGGTGGCGGTCGTGGGCATAGCGATTATTATTCGTCGCGTCCGATCTCAAACCATTGCTCAGACCCCCGTGCCAGGCGCTGGGTTCCTCGATCCCTATTTGGGCCAAACTTCTCCCTTCGACCCTCGACGACACAATCAGCAGGGGAATAACAACATACTCTAGAATCTGCCGGTTTGACCGAGAGAAGGTCACAAACTGTTCGTGTTGATGTGTAGTTGTTAGTAAGGTGAAGATTGAGTTTGACCATCGTAAACGCTTGTTTCCCATTAAAATATACTTTTTGTTTTGTCGAGTGCGATTCCGTCTGAGTTGCGTGCAGAATGAAGTTAAGGATTGATTTCGGTCACGTTTTTCCTATGAGTCAATCAAAGCGTCAACGATAGTTTTTTTTGTGGCTCACTTGTCGATGTACGGATCCACCATTGCAGTTGGGGAGGCCATGAGGAGGCAGATTGTTGCCGGCAGGAGCTTATCTTGAACATTATACATCTGATTGTGGCCAATTCGCGCGTGTTGGGTCACCTCTGGTCATACTCCGCCCGACACAAGGCAGATAGTGCGAGCTGCTGTGTGGTCTTATCCGGAAGAGGACTATACATTGCGGCACTACCCCAAACAATTGGGACACTTCCAGAACACCAACATCCCGATTCGTGTCGTTATGTGGTACGCCTGGATGGGCCTTGCTGTGGCCTTCTCAGTAGCTGAAGCTGCTACGCAAGGCACCGTCCAGCTCACTGCACAATACTCCAGTTCAACTTGCGATGGCCCACCAACTTTCGTTGAGATTGAGAAAGCTACCAGTTGCGTCGTCGACAAGTGCTCGAAAACGGCTACGGGCTCAAAAACGTCGACAAGTTGCTCCTCTAAAGACAAGTATCACTCCATTGTTAACGATTGTTCGGCATCTCTCCTTTCATCCTCCGAGAGGCGTACGATGATCCGAACTGCACGACATTGCGTAGTGCGAAAGCACTCAAAGTGGGGACTGAGTGCGTACAAGATGCAGCTGTGGGGCTGTTTATTCGAAGCCAATTGGACAGTGATGGATCGATCTCGGTGCAGTATTTCACGGACGCGTCCTGCTCGCTTGGGCGTTTGCACCACACGGACCTCGTACCGAGAACGACTGCGGAGAAGCATTCGTGCGACCCCAAGGCGCTGAAATGGTACGTTAAAGGATACGAGCACCGTGCGTTCACTCAGATGGAGGCTGCTATTCGTCTGACCGACACAAACTCCACCGACGAAGAACCTGACGATACAAATTCTGCCGCGGATGAGGAAAATGACGGTTCTGGCCTCGACAATAACGCGGACTCAGGCTCCGACACAACTACCGATGACACGGCTACTAGCAAAAGTTCCGACACGAATCCCGATGAGAACGAAGCAAACACGTCAAAATCCAGTGACAAAGAGTCAAATAATGCAGAGGCCAACACTGCGCCGACTCCTAGCGGGGACCCTAACGCTGCAGCGAACTCAACAACGGCACCAACTCCGACGACAGAAAGTCCCACTACAACTACAACTACACCTCCTGCCACTACAAGTGCTCCGGCTTCGACCCGAGCTTCTCCTGCTACTACTTCTCCACCTACGGTGTCAAAAGCCTCTAGTGCCGCTAGTTCATCCGATGCTTCTAGCACTTCCGACGCAACAAATGCTCCTACAAGTACAGCGGCTACCACGAAGGAGACCTCCGAAAACTCGACCACAGAAGCGAGTGCAAGTGGCAGCAGCGCAGTACCTGTCTCCACTGGAAGTTCCTATCTCACTGCCCTTACTCTGGTAGGGGTAGCAGCGGTGACCATTGCTCTAGTCATCGTGATCTTAGCGCTAATTGTTCGACGACTGCGAGCCGAACACAAGAGTGACCACGCC
This sequence comes from Phytophthora uliginosa, assembly GCA_024679075.1. Lineage (NCBI taxonomy): Eukaryota > Oomycota > Peronosporomycetes > Peronosporales > Peronosporaceae > Phytophthora > Phytophthora uliginosa. The sequence continues at coordinate 4,051 of JAIKVD010000242.1, read as the reverse complement.
CCTGCTCCAGCTACTGAGAGGAGAGAACTTAGCGATCGCTACAGTATACAAACTTCACCGTTCCAGTCTCAACGACGCACCCAGCGTCGATACACGAAACTTGTGCAAAAGCCATATCTTGAGCTGGAACCTAGCGACCAGGCTGGATACCTAGCGACCAGGCTGGATTCAACAACAGCCGAGTGAGCAACAAACCCGCGATCAACGAGCTATGACGAATCAAGCGCGTGGCTCTGCTAGCGTTTTCACGAAGACCGAGATGTGGAACGACGATGTCATCCTTGCCTGTCGTATCCCCAAAGACAAGCTGCAAGTCCAGGAGCGGCTAAGTTGCGGAGCTTTCGGCGAAGTCTACAGGGGGCAGTTCGAACGCAGACGCGTTGCCGTCAAGATGCTGCTCCCTCAGATGCGCCTTGACGTCAAGCGAGTGAACGAGTTCCTGACAGAAGCCAAACGTGCCGCCACGATGACGCACCCGCACATTGTTTCATTCATTGGCGTGGCTTGGAACGCTCTTTCAGATGTCTGTGTGGTGATGGAGTACATGGATGGAGGGGACCTCCGCTCTCTACTGAGCGACTACGAAGCCACCCGCCATCCTGTTGGGTTTGACAATGAAAGGCCACTATCGCGCTGCATGTTTGCCAAGCTCTGGCATATATGCACACGCTGTCCACGCCAATGATCCATCGCGACCTCCAGTCCCGCAACATTCTCTTGAACCGAGCCATGGAGGCGAAATTGACGGTCTTTGGCAAATCGAGAGAGAAACTCGACGGGAAGATGATGGCAGGCGTCGGAGCTTCGCTTTGGATCGCTCCCGAGATCTTGATGGGGAATTTTTACGACGAGAAGGCCGACATTTTCTCATTCGGAGTCGTGCTGTCCGAGCTAGACACGCATCTACTACCGTATTCGAACGCAATGGCCAGTCCAGGAAGCAGCCAAATGGCGTGCACTGTCATGCTTCAAAACGTGGTCTCGGGATCGCTGCAAGTCGAATTTTCGCAGCAGGGCTCCCACACCATAGCGGAGCTGGGACGAGCGTGCACAGCTCTGGATCTAAGCGAACGCCCGAAAGCAGCGGAGATCGTGAACATCTTGCAAGACGTTTTGAGTGAGGAGCTCCTGGAATGCTCGTTGTGATGCTGATCGTATTATTATTTGTCATAAATGTTTTTTCGTTACTTTGATTTGGATCAAAACTTGAGCTGCACAGTGGGTAGGGCGTTTTGCAGGGTGCTGATCTTGCAGGGTGCTGATGTTGTAGATGAACGAGGTTTTCTGATCCAAACACGGCGTTTTGGAATGCATTGCGTCTCCGTTGAAACGAACAGCAGCACCGCCGACACCTCAATGGGAGACGATATCGTCCCCAATCTCTGGAACTGGTGGTCGACCTCACTGTAGTACAGTCAAGCAGTTTCAATTTGGCTGGATTCGTCAGTGCGACGGCCGAGCGCCAGCGCGCGCTGTGGGAACATCTTCCGCCGCTCGTCGTGCTCACCGCTGGAAACTCCGCAGAACGTCGATAGGCGAGTCCAACCCAGCGCTGCGACAGCGATCTCTCATTTTTCTCTCAACTCAGGGCTCCAAGGGTCGAGAAATTCCACTCAGCCAGGAGCAGCAACAACAAGCGAGCGACGGCGTAAGCCAAGCAGCTAACAGTTCACATGTACAGTAGTAGCCGGCATGTTGTCGGCCGTCGTTGCCGGCAACGCGACAACTTCCGGCGGCTGCTTGGGGGGGGGGGGGACAAGTTGAAGCCGCGGTGAGACGAGCTCAGGACCCATTTCTTTGTCTTGGTTTCAGTATGGTCTGACGCCCCCCCTCCTTCCGCCACGTCACATGCCGCCGAAGCACCAGAAAAGGGCAACGGAGAGAAAGATTCTTCACACAGAGCGTCACGCAGTTGGAGCCTGAGTTCTAAGGCAGCAAAATCGTGCAACTGGACAAGAGTTGATACTAATATATTTCACCTATACAAAAACGACGTATAGTAAAGTCAGTATTTTCCGTAAAGCACCACTATCTGTCAAAGTCGCACTTCCAGGCGACCTGGAACTGGATCGTAACGGCCTGAGACAGCGAGTTCTCTTCCTCCTCGCGATGGTAACTTGACCGTCTGCAGGTCGGCAGGTCGTTACGAGAGAAATCTAACGACCCGTCCAAAGCTGCGGCCAATAGGTCGACCACTTTCGCTTTTCACGTCTACTACTGCTGCAAAGGTTTCGTGTTCGTCCGGCAGATCAAACCCCGAGCCCAACAGGATGCTCAGTCTCGCCAGCACCAACAACGCAATGCTCCACTCGACAGAACCCGCCACCAGCAGACTCAAGATCGGCGGCATCTCGATCCGGCGGATCCCGTCGCCCGCGTTCAAGCTCAAGATCGAGACCAACCTGGACGCCGACGGCAACTGCGCCGCTCTGGATGCACGACAACAAGTCGAAGCCTCGGGCCTCTGGAACGACCAGGTCGTTGCCAGCCAGAGGATCCCGAGGGAGGAGGTGCAGGTGAACCAGCTCCTCGGTCAAGGAGCGTTCGGACAAGTCTTTTCGGGCTCCTTTAGGGGCGACACGGTCGCTGTCAAGAAGCTGCTACCGGAGACCCAACAAGACGACGACCACGTCGACGGCTTCTTAGCCGAAGTCAAAGTCGCCGCAGCGCTCAACCACCCGCACATCGTGCGGTTCGTTGGTGTCGCGTGGACGTCCGTGTCCGATCTGTGCGTGGTGCAGGAATTCATGGAAGGCGGCGACCTGCGCTCGCTGCTGGACAGGTACGAAGCTGAGCGTCACGCCATCGGCTTCGACCGGCAGAAGACTCAGATCGCAATGCAAATTTGCAGTGCACTAGCGTACATGCACTCGCTGTCGCCGCCGGTCATCCACAGTAACCTCAAGTCGAGGAACGTGCTGCTGAGCGGTGCACTGGAGGCCAAGGTGACCAACTTCGGCACGTCACCCAAGCGGACGTTCAAGACGTCGACGGGGAGCAAGAACGTGACGCTGTGGATGGCCCCCGAGGTCATCCGCGGGGAGATGCACAGCACCGATGCCGACATGTTCTCGTTCGGCGTGGTGCTGTCGGAGCTGGACATGCTCGCGGCCCCGTACGCCCAGGCACGGCAACAAATCCGCGACGCCAGTTGGCGCCCGTTGCAGGACGCCGACATCCTGCAGAAGGTGACGAAGGGAAGTCTGCGCGTGGTCTTCTCAGAGTCAGGCCCCATGGCGTTGGCAGAACTCGGACGCGCGTGCGTATCTGTAAATCCCCTCAAGCGCCCGACGGCGTCGGAAGCGCTGTACAGACTCCAGACCATTTTGGCTCAGGAGCTGGCGTAAGACCCGCAGCTCGTGGCCCGAGTCGCGATCTTCTCGCACCTTCCTCGATAGACTTGTTGTGTACATTTTGAATACCCCTTTCCTTTGCTTTTTGCTCGAGGAGGAACGAGCAAAGCACTGAATGTCAACTGGTTGTATAGGCTGAGATGAATCTGCAACTAATTAGCGGTTTTGCTGGACCGCTTAGAGGTGACGCGATTGCGTCTCGTGCATCCTCTGAAGCTGCCGGCGGTCCACTCGCAGTGGTTACAGCAGATTCCAGATCGAGATCTCGCTACATCACACGCGACGCTTGTAAAGTGCAGTTCTGCCCCGCGGGCCATAACTCGCCCAGAGCGAAGCCATTTCTGGTGACGTGGCGGAAGGAGTCAGACACGTCAGACCCACAGAGAGATTTTTTTCACCGCGGCTTCAACTTGTCCCCCCAAGCAGAACGACGACGGGTCATACTACAGTATAGTATAGTGCATACATACTAACGCCGTCGCTTGCCCCAACTAATACTTCTCTGGCCCACTTCAAAATGACGATTTCGGATTTCCGGCCATAGCTGTAAAATGACAACTACTCAAGAAAATATACAAATACCGTTGGAGAGCTCTCAACGCGGACAACACGCTAGTATTTTTTAGTATGGTGCAGGTGTTTTTTGAGCGAATGAGAAGCTCTCAAACCTGCCGATTTCTGGCGGTCATTAGGTTTTT
>JAIKVD010000241.1:0-25076 GCA_024679075.1 Phytophthora uliginosa | reverse complement strand
CGGCGCTCTGCGCTCCATGTTCATCCAGACGGAGCCGACGCCCAACCCGCTGAGCGTCAAGTTCCTCCCCGGGCGCGCGGTGCTGGACGACCGCTTCACGACGGGCGTGGTGCGTGGCTTGCATGCAGCTGCAGCTGCGTCTGCAGCTGGGAACTAACTCTATGCGTTGCGTTGGCAGGACTTCACGCCCGGCTCGGAGGAGGTGCGTCGCTCGCCGCTGGCCAAGAAGCTGTTCCAGATCGAGGGCGTGACGCGCGTGTTCTTCGGAAAGGACTTCATCTCGGTCACCAAGTCGGAGGACGAGGACTGGGACGTAAGTGGCTGGTTGCTGCTGTTGCTGAGGGAGAGGGAGGGCGATGGAACTAACTAGCGTGCTGCATTACGTCGCGTTGTGGCTGACAGGCGCTGAATGCCGAGATCTTCGCAACGATCATGGACTTCTTCGCGTCCGACGAGGAAGTCATGTCTGACGAGCCCATCGTCACGGTGAGACGAGGATTTGGTGGTGGTGGTGGATGCTTTTGACTGGGAACTGATGGTGCCGTTTGTGTATTTTGGGTGTTGTCGCGCGGTAGGACACGACGATCCTGCCGGAGGACGACGAGGTGGTGGCCATGATCAAGGAGCTGCTGGAGCAGCGCATCCGGCCGTCGGTGCAGGACGACGGAGGCGACATTTTCTACAAGGGCTTCGACGAGAAGACGGGGATCGTGAGGGTCCAGCTGGCAGGCTCGTGCGCAGGCTGCCCGAGCTCCTCGGTCACGCTGAAGCACGGCGTGGAGAACATGCTGAAGCACTACATCCCGGAGGTGCGCGGCATCGAGGAGTGGATCGACGAGGAGCTCAATGCCCTAAACGAGAAGGAGTTCAAAACGCTTGAGGAGAAGCTGCGCTCAGTCGGTATCCCCAGCGAGTGAGTTTTGAGGATGTGAATAGCAGGGGGACACTGGACCGGGGCTATGTCCCAGCGCCTGCATCGTCAGAGCACTTTTGCTCCTACTGCATAGAGCACTACCGCAGACAGCGGATAAGGATATGTATCACGCAGGGAAAGTGGTGGGCAAGGAATCGGACAGAAGCAGCAGCAGCAACAACAAAGCAAACTGAAAAAATGAAGGTGCGGTTACTTGACCAAGTTGTGCTATGCTTCGGAGCGTGCTGTGCATGGTGAACAGGGCGGAAAGCAACGGAGGCTCGTGTGTTTTTGGTTATTGGTGGCGCACTCTAGGCACAAGTGAGCTTGACCCCTATTGATGCAAGCACGAGCTACTCCGTGCGAATCGTGAATAGGTCGCTCGCTTAGAGCAAATCGTACAATTGGAGCAACGGCAAGTGGCGATAGCGACCAGGTTTCTGGTTGGCGGAGAATTTGAAGGCGTTTTAACCTATTTATGCTTCGTTGTTTTGGGAGTTGTGCGACGATGGAGAAAAGCGACCACAGCATCCTCTCAAGCACCAAAGCGCATTCGCAAGCGAGGAGAGCACGCGAGCTGTTCAACTCCACTTGCCGGGGAGACAAAGCGAGCGGTTGCCAAGGATATGGCTGGTGGCATTCGTCGTCTTGGTGAGTTCTGCAAGTAGCTTTTAATATTTGTGTACGTCCCCCGAGCGCCCCAACCCCCACGAGCCCGCTCGTTTCGCGTCGCATCTGTCATGCACCCACGCTCTGCTCTCAGCAGGTAGGTTGTGCCACTAGCTGGATTTCCGTCGTGGTGTGATCTTGAGGGCTAATGCGTGAATTTTGTTCCTAGGCCGTCGCCGAAAAGGAGTGTATCGTGCGCGGGCCTGGACGATCTTGAAGATCTGTTCCACGGTGCTGACAACGCGCGTGCCCACCCGAATCGCAAACGCCACCACAGCCTTAATAACGACAACAACCTCGAAGCTACCAATTTCGCGTCGTCGGAACATGAATACCCAGCACCCCCAGCTTCCTATCCTGGGGCACTGCGCCGCCCCGAACTGCCTCCATTCAGCGAGAGTAGGTGCTTCTCTATATTTTGTTCGTGGGGATGACTATGCTCATCGTTTCTGTTTACTGTTTTGCCTAAAAGAGAACAGCGCGAGTGGAGCCTTTCAACTGGCACCATCTTCCTCGTCAACGTTTGAGTCTCGCTACCGCCAAGCGTCCTCAAACCAATGTCAGGCAATTGACCATCACCATCCCAATTCAGATGAGGAGGACAACAATTATCAAGAAGAACATAGCCACGATTTCAACAACGAGTTCAGCGGAGGTAATGGCAACTTCGGGGGTGCTCATGACTATAAAAGCAGCTTCTCCGCCTTATCTCAAGAGCCTCAGGATGTGTTCGAGCACAGGCTGAAACTCGACCACGATGCGCTCTCAGCAAAACGCTTCGAGCACACTGTTTTTCTCCTACCATCACACCGATCGGCCAGTGAGTGCTCTCCACGCGAGGAATTTCTAATTCAGGCCTTTGGCCCCAGTGGGTTCAAGCTGCATGGTGGTACTTCGGTATCAAGCAACGACGAGTTGGATGGGAGCTTCAGCGACGACAGCAGCAACAATAACAGGGAGCATAATTCACCCGACCGCGGTGGTGAGCTTGCGGATGCCGATTCCGAGCTGAAAATGTCTTTTAACGAGCTGGAGGCCGACATACGTGGCTCAATGCATCAACAGCACCAACACGCGTCAAGGCTTCCCGAGCTAGTGGAGCTACCCCAGCAGTCATTTCCATCATCTTCCCATGGACCTTTTGGGCTGAATCGCAGTGCCAGTTACAGCCGAAATAACCAGGACATGCACCGTGCTCCGCTATTTGGTCAGTCGCAGGACACTCGCCCGCGTCTCGCCCAGGACCAGAAAGTGCCAAGGTATTTTTCTCGAGAGCAGCACCACCACACACCTTCATCCGAAGACAAGTTAGCTCAACAAGGTAAGGCTGGCGGTGGGGTTCAAACACCTACAAAATGGCTTCGTGACGAGGACGAACGGCTTCGTGTTGCAGTGGCACGCTTTGGCGGCAAGAATTGGAAGATGATCGCAGAAACGCTGGGAAATGGACGCACAGACGTCCAGTGCCTTCACCGTTGGAACAAGGTGCTTAAGCCAGGTCTGATTAAGGGGCCCTGGACTCCTGAAGAGGATCGTATTCTCTCAAGTCTCATCACACGCTATGGTGTGGGCAAAATCCGTTGGTGCGACCTTGCGCTGCATTTGCCTGGGCGCATTGGTAAACAGTGCCGTGAGAGATGGTGCAACCACCTCGACTCGCGAATTCGCAAGGGCCAGTGGACCCCTGAGGAGGATGACATGGTTTTTCGTTGGCAACAAAAGCTGGGTAACAAATGGAGTGAGATCGCCAAGCTGCTCCCTGGTCGCACAGAAAACGCTGTGAAGAATCGATTTAACTCGGCTGCACGCCGCAAGTGGCTTATGAACCAGGCCAACAAGGGATCGCCCGCAGCGCAGTCGACACCCGTTGCTCAGAATTCGTCACAAATGCCACCGCACATGGAGTTCCCACAACAGCAAAACATGATGTTGCAGCCGCCACCGGGACCTCAAGAGGGTAATGTCTACAACGTCGGTAGTATTTCGTACGCAGGTGGGAAAGTGACGCCGCTTCCTTCAACTGGAGTATTAGTCGGACAGCGAGAGGAGCACCATGCGCACACGATGATCCCACCACTTGGACGCCAAACGTTAGGCCAAGAGTACACGCTATCACCAGGAATGCCGGCAACTGATGCGCTGCTCTCAGATGGATCGCGCTCCGTTTTGCGCTCATCGCTATCAGCGGGGGACGAGCAGCGCATCCGTCAAGACCACGACAAGCATCCTGAGATCGGCAAGAACGAATCCATGCCGACCTTCGTGCCACGCCCACTCAACTCGCTCTTCCATCCTCCAGTGATCAATGCTGTCACTGGTACTACCCGCACTCTCAATCACTTGGCAAGTGGGCCCGTCAGTAGTGAAGGTGCCATCAGACCAGTCTTCCCTTTACCTGCCTATCTTCCGACGCTACTGCAGCATGATTCATCGGACATTGAGGCGTCTACAAAGAACACATCCGCTGACATAGCTGCTGAGAAGGATGCCAACCTTGCGCTGCTCCAGATGAAGGCAGAGAAAAATGGACGAGACGATCTCGTCCTCCAAGCCGCTGCTGCTGATGTACCTGCCGCGACGGACACCAGCGTACCCATGGACGACGAAAATATGAACAGCTTCCTTGATAGTGTCGCCCTCGAACTCGACGACATCATGGAGTGAACGACTGTTTCACGCTTTCTCTTCTCGCTCCTCCATTATTCGGTGGTAAACAGTGATGCTGCTATGCGTCGCTACGTGCATTGCTCGTTTAGAAACCCCAGCAACACAAGGGTAACGAAAATTCAAATCCACAACTTCCTTACAATTGTGTTACACAGGTCATATGCACCTGTTGCTCTGAGCTCAAGTGCTTTACGAGCTGTTGGCCTCTAAAGCACTTGTTGTAGCTGCTCCGCTGGCGGCTTGAACTTCATCCTCCGGTTCATTTGGTTGCTGTTCTTCCTCTTTCTGCGAGATTGTAATTGTGCAGATATCCTTGAGTCGCTGTTCGGCGCTATTCTGGCCACCGAAAAGGTGAACACGTCCGCTGCTATCAAGCACTGCACCATGTCCCACACGCCCGCGATACGCAGCTGCAGCAATTCCCTCGTTAGCGAAGGCTACAGGCTGCCATTCCCACGTCTGAGTATCCAAGAGGAAGGCGTCATCGAATACGGTTGCTGATGCATTATCGTCATCGCGCTGTGGATCCCAACCGCCGAAAATGAGGATTTTACCGTTCTCCAACAGCGTCGCCGAGTGGCCCGTTCGAGCTTGTGGGGGAACTCCACCCACAGATGGGTGAAACCACGACCACGCAGTATCGCCAGTCTTTTTCTCGCTTTTCTTGAGCACGTGAACCGTGTTGAAGCTTTTTGAGGAGTCATTGCCTCCAAAGTACACGATCTGGTCGTTGCCCACAGCCACAGCACTGTGGTACGTGCGCGCACCAGGCGGCTTCCCCTCTACATGTGCTGACTTCCAATTCCAGTCATCTGCATTCGTCAAGCAAAAGAACGAGACTGTTATCTGCTGATGTACAATTGTTATTGGACAGCTCACAGCACTCACCGGTATCCAAGACGTACACGGAACTCTGTCGGTTGCGTCCTCGACTACCGCCAAACACTACCACCTCATTGCCAATGGCAGTGCAAGTGTGACCGCCTCTTGCAGGGGGTGGTGACCCGCGAGCTGCTGGCGGGTACCAAAGGAAACATTCGGTATCTAACACCGCGATGTCCGAAAGGATATCAAGCTCGCCTTCAGCCTCCGCGTTGCGCTCACCACCAAATACAAGCACTAAGTTCTTTGACGCCAGGTAGACCGCGTCATGCCACGTGCGCGAGTTCGTTTCGCAGTTAAGGGGGGTCGTCCAGCGGTGTGTTTTCATGTCGAAGACGTGCAAATCCCCTAGCGTACGCTCTTCATCATCGGTACCTCCATATACCACTACGCGCTCTTCTGAGATCTTGGTTGCTGTGTGACCCCAACGCTCAGGGGGAATGTTGCCCAAAGCCTCCGACATTTCCCAGTTCGCGGCAGCTTAAAAACGAGCACACAAGCGTTGCGGAAGAAAAGTTAGTATTGCTGCACCTCTGAGTAGGACGCATGACAACTCCCTCTTGTAAAAAAAAAATAGCTGAACGCACCTCCTGATTTGGGCTTTGGGGGGCCCGTTATCAGCTCTTCAATGGACTTACTCCGAGAAGGCTCGGCACGTGACTTTGGCGTTCGGGTACGCTTCTTGTTGGAATCGGGCGTTGGCTTGGACATCGTTGACTGCTTTGGCTCTGGCGAGAAGAAAGCATTCACGCCCCCCTTCACAGTGGCGGCGGCCTTCTTCTTCTTGTTATTCTTGGTTGGCGTCTTCTTCCCCGCTTTCCCGCCAGCAGTTGGCGCGGATTCCGAAGCTGAGTCAGCTGACTGCTCGCTGTTCACTTGGGCAGGGGGCGCTGCATCCGCCTCACGCTCCGCCTTGGGTTTCTTCCCTTTGCCCCTCGATTGCTGGCTGTTGCCCGCGTTCTGAGGGCCGTCCCCCAACTGGGCAAGCAGCAAAGTCTGCTCCGCCTCGTTGAGGAAGTTCGGCCGCAGCCGCTTGGCGCCAGCTTCTTCTTGCTCGTCGTCGTCGTCACTGGCACTCAAGTCAATGGTGCGCTTCCTGCTCGGGGAGGCGGCAGCCTGTTGCTGCTTGCGGGTGGACGCTCCTCCTGCAGCTGCCAGTTGCAGTTTAGGTGAGGTATGTACACAGTGAGGTCAAGTAGTGCAACGTATCAAATGTTTAACTGCTGCGTACGCTTGGACAGCACGACGTCCCCCGTGAAGTCGCGGCAGTGGATCGTGAGCGAGCCGGCGGTGAACTCGAAGTGAATGTCCGCTAGATCCGTAGGGAGATCCACCTCCACACCTGCATCGGCAGTACGGTATCCATACGCCTTAGCATTTCATCCATGCCATTCTCCAGTTAGATACAGGGCCTCGTGTGCGCCGCACCTTCATACGACAGCAGCGGCATCTCGGCGCTTGACCAATCCTAAAGTGAGCAATTATTGGGTTTGATTTTAAACAAGTACACGGAAAATGGGTAATTTTGTCTAGTTTGTTTTGTTTAGCGATGAGCATCAACGTGCAGCTTCACGACGGAGCGGTGCCGTACCTCGTGTCTCCGTACGAGAACTTCTTCTTCCTGATCCACCACGTGAAGCTCTCGGTCGAGAGCGGCAAGTGCGTAGACGCTGCATAGTTATGGCTGACCAGGCGCTGCTCGACCTAACACGGTGATGCTGCCTCCCTGCAGTGGCTATCCGGGGAAGGGCGGCTGCTTCTACGGCGGCGAAGGACGCTGCTACGTCTCGCAGTACCGCCTCGTCTTCGTGTCCGATGAAGTCCAGGAGGGCAACGCTTACCAGTCCTTCTCGCTGCCCTTCTACGGTATCCGGGACTGGAGCTTCGACGTGAGCTTCTTCGGTACGGTGCGCACCCAACAGTTATCCATACAAAAGACTAGTTTCCGACTAATTCGCGATGGTGATGGATCACTGGAGCAGGTGCAAAGAGCTGGAAGGGCCACGTGAATAGAGTGCCAGGCGGTGGACTGGTCGGAGTCGGAAGGTTTGCGCTGGAGTTCCAGGTAAGTTTTTTTAGAGAAGTCGCGGAGTGCACTGTATGCTAACTGGGACGCGACGTGTTTTCCTTTGTACGGGCAGAGCTTTGGCTTCGATGAATTTCGCAATCATGTACTGCCATTGCTGGAGAACTCGCGACCTTTGCATCAGCAATTCCGCGACCTGACTACTCCGTCGGTGTTGCTGGTACCGGGGAAGGTAGAACACGATGGGACCCCACGGCGCCTCGCATACTATTCTGTGGAAGATCCGATGACGCTGTTCATTGTCGACAAAGCATCTGCTAATTGAAGAGTGTTTGATCTCTACATGTAAGGTGTTATTCTGAGGTGACGCAGGGCGCGTCACTGGGCTTCTCAACTGTTTATCGCTTCTAAGAGTAGGACCCATTAGAGAGCAATACACTCAGGCGCTCGGCATCACTTCGTGACAGCGACGCGTCATTGGCAGCAGTCGCATTTTCGTCCAATGGAAGGCCAGCTTGGTCCTCATTGGTCGAAAGTTCTTGAGCAGTGTCGTTCACACCAGGCGCCGGGCTCGTCGGCAGCCCCGCCCTCGTTGGGCTCATAACCTGAGATGACGCAGGGCGCGTCACTGGGCTTCTCAACTGTCTATCGCTTCTAAGAGTAGGACCCATTAGAGAGCAATACACTAAAGAGCAAATATATGTCAATAATGCACAATAATGCAGGAAGTAACAAACACGTGAGTGCCGGGCAAAGCCTCGACAGGAACGCGGTGTCTGGCGGACTGCTCGTTCTCGCTTGCTGCTCGCAGAGCTGCAAAAGCGGTTGTGAGCGGGAACGAGCCGCCCCGCCGCGCACCGCGTGTCCGCAAAGTAGATTAGCAATAACATACAAATACACAGTCCTCCTATACTTAACCTCAGTGTTTTGCCCCCGGCACGGAGCACACCATCTTGGCAGCGCACAGCCAACGATGTAGTCTTGCATACAGTAGCGTAGATGTTTGGCAATGTCTTGCACCATCATGCACCTGCACACGGTGCGCGACGGGCGCAAGATCAGAAGTCAGATGGGCCAGTCTTGGTCACTGCCGGTGGACAGTGGCTCGGGTGTTGGGCACTGGACACTGGCAGACTGCAGCGCAGCCCACTGTGGGCTGCAATCTCACACTCCCACTTGATCCCGGCGATGTAGTCGACGCGATCACCCACACTCATCTTGATCACCGAAACCAAAGCTTGGTAGCGTGATCTGCAGCCACAGTTGGCAGCAATCCGCACAGCAAACATCACTCCCACTCGATCGCCATCGTCCTTGTCCTTCGCACGCGTAGATGTAGTCCAGCTAGTTGCGTCGCACCGCAGCAGCAGCAGGAGCCGCCGCAGTAGAAGCAGCAGTCTGACTGTCTTCACCCAATAGTGGTAGCACCTTCATAGCAGCTCGAAACTGCGAGAACTTCTCGACACCAAGCGCCTTGGTCATCACATCGGCCACCATCACGTCGGTGCCAACATGCTGGGTTGTGATCCGCTTGAGTTCCACATTCCGTCGCACCATGTGGTACTTGTTGTCGATATGCTTCGACTTGGAGTGCTTACCAGGCTTTGCAGTCAGTGCAATAGCACCCTGGTTGTCTCCAAGCAGCAGTGGTACTGGATGCTTCCAGCCAAGTTCCTTGTACAGGCCAGCAAGCCAAATCAGGTCCTTGGTCGCCTCTGCCATCGCCACGTACTCAGCTTCGCAGGTGCTGAGTGAGTTGATCTCCTGCTTCCGGGAGGCGTACTGTAATGGGCTTACTTAAGCCCAATACTTTAGCTTACACGTGTGCGCACGTGTATGAGGAAGCGTAGGAGTATTTAACTTAGATTAAGTATACTTGTGTCCACAAGTATAGTTAAACCTAAATAAAGGTACTAATTAGTAGCTTGCTGTAAAATTGAGAACTGAATTGAATGTTAACTGTGGTTTCCTCCTAAAACTGATATCTATAAAGAGAGGTTCTGCCAACGAGTGGTTGGCAGAATCTCCGGCCTAATGCATGACTCTTATTGGTGGAAAGATGCTGCTTTCCACCAATAGTATTGCTTCCTAATATGAATGGTGACCACAGTGTGATGTGGTCTACCTGAATGTATCCATTAGTGCATGTTGCACTAAGGTGGAGGTGAACCGAATGTGTAGCCCCGCTACACGTACGAGATCACGTTGTTGTCCAACATGGTCACGTATCCGCTGATATCCCTCCTATCCACGGGATCATTCGCATAGTCTGCATCAGAGTAGGCACAGACTTCCACACCTTGTCCTGGCTGCACGTCCATCACCAATCCATAGTCACTGGTCGCCTTCAGGTAGCAAAGCACACGCTTGGCTTGTGCGTAGTGCGTGTGGTCGTAGCAGGCCAGGTACTTGCCAAGGTGGGAGTCGCATGAGCAATGTCCGGTCTTGATGCACTGACCAGGTACTGGAGGGCGCCCACCAGCTCTCGGTAGGGCAAGTACTCCTTCGTAGCAGGCACTTCCACTGTCGAAGGTGTCGTCGCTTCAGGCGTAGCACTTCCATTGCAGTTCTCCATGTGGAACCGCTTCAGCACCTCCAGCACGTACTGTCGCTGCGAGTACACAATCTGCTTCCTTGACTTGTTTATGAGAATCTCCACGCTGAGCAGGTACTTGACTGTCCCCATCGTCGTAAGCTCAAAGGTTTCTTGTAGAGAGGCTGCAACCTCCTCCCACAGCTTGCGAGGACCCATCAGCAGTAGGTCGTCCACGTAGACCGTTAGCAATAGCGTCACTTCGCCGTCCTTCTTCAGGGCATAGAGGCCGTAGTCCGAGTCCAAGCGCGCCAACCCCATGGCTAGCAGCTTCGCATGATGTGTGTTGTTCCAGATGTTCGGAGCTTGCTTCAGCCCGTACAAGCTCTTCAAGAGCCGACAGACCATCGATGGCCCGTCAATCTGGAAGCCAGGTGGTTGTTCCATGAAGATCAATTCGTCGAGGTCACCATACAGAAAGGCAGTCTTCACGTCGTACTGTAGCACTAGCCACCCACGCTGGATGGCGTAGTAGATTGCAGCACGTATCGTCTCGAACCGGATCACAGGTGCGTAGGTCTCAGTGTAGTTGATCCCCAGCTGCTGCTTAAACCCATGAATCACAAGTCTTGCTTTGAACCTCTTGATCCGTCCGCGTTCATCTTTCTTGACTGCGAACACCCATCTGCAAGTGATGACCTTGGTCTTCTTGGCGTTCGTCCGCGGCACAAGTCTCCATGTCATGTGGTCCTTCAGGGACTGGAGTTCTGCCAGCATGGCAGCCCTCCACTGCGGCCAGAACTTGCTCGCACGAGCCTGCTTGTAGGTAGTCGGTATCTGCACGTCCATAGTGGCCTGCACATGGCCTACCACGTAATCCGACAATCGAACGTTCGCCTTCTGCTTCCGTCTTGGTCGCTTCAGGCACGGCTCTGTAGGTGGAGCTGCAATTGCGAAGCCACTTGTCTCCTTCTCCACCGCTGCAGGTTTCTTGCGTCTGCCACGCTTCCGATGCGCTCCTGCCTTGGCCAAGCCTTCTGGTGCCTTGGCAGGATCCTGCAGGTCAGCCGGTGATGCAGCATCCGGCTGTGTCTCCACACTGTCACGAACAGGTGAGTCAGCATCTTGTTGACAGTCTACTGAACTTTGTACGTGTTCTGCAGGCTTGTCCTCCGGCGACACGATACCAAGTTGCTTTGCCGCACTGGCAGAAGCAGCAGTCCGATCAGGAAGGTACGTATCCATGCTGGTCTTGATTCGCGCCACAGGTACGGTCTCGGAGCTTGTGGTCACCATCTGCAAATGCGTTCTGCATCAGGTGTTGCACATACGTGCCGTCGGCCGTGTACTCCTCATGGAATGTCACGTTACCGCCACGAGCCGTCACCACTTGCGCCGTCGCGAGGTCCATGAACTTGTAGCCGATAGTGTTGTCACGGTAACCCAGTAATAAACTCAATTGTGCTCTTGGTTCCAACTTCTCCTTCCTCTGCCTTGATTCTGGGGGCACACGCACGTGTGCAATACAACCCCAGGTCCGCAGATCATCAAGTACGGGCTCCGTCTTGAACAGCTTCTGGTGCGGCGACACCAGGTCAAGCGGCTTGGTAGGCAACCAGTTCAGGGTAGTCACCACGTGGAGAAGTGCTTCTCTCCGCAGCGAGTTAGGCAGATGCGTAGCAGTCAGCATAGCCCGTAAGCGCGGTAATACAATTCCATTCGCCCTCTCAACAATGCCGTTTTCTTGGGGAGAGTACGCGTTGGTGAACTTCTGCTCGATGCCAAGTGTGTCGCAAAACTCACTCAGTGCGTTGCTGGAGAATTCACCGCCTTGGTCAGATCGTAATCGCAGTACAGTCTTGCCAGGAAACCTCCTCGCGAGCCGGTTCAAGAGTACCTTGACGTGGCCTTCTGCGTCGCTCTTCTTCTTCAACAGGTACGCCCACTTGTATCTGGTAGACTCGTCAATGACGAACAGGAACATTGTAGCACCATCAATCGTAGGCTCGCTCATAGAGCAAATGTCCATCATGAGAGTCTCCAAAGGCTTGGACTTCCGCACCGGAATCCGCGCATAGCTCATGCGTTTAGCCTTACCAGCAGCACATGCAACACACTCGTAGGAACTCAGGTCTTTCGCATTGATCTCAATACCGACATCAAGCTTGCTTGCTAACAGTTTCACGGTGCTCATGCCCATGTGGCCAAAGCGCTGATGCAACAGCTCCATTGACTTCTTGCTGTCCATGTTTCGCTTCACCGCAGCCATCACCATCACATCTGTCACCTTCTTCACTCGCAGGCGGTAGATGTTTGCAGTCATCACGAACTTCAAGGTGGTGCCTGGCTTTGACAGCCATTCAGTCTGCTACGGTGGGTCAACACTCCAGTACAACTGGGTTCGCCGTTTGGAAGTACTGGTCAACCTCCAAACTTCCCTTTTCCTTTTGAATCACGCACCACCTCCGGTTGGAGGAAAATATTCAGACCAATATACAGTCCTACCACACAGTAATCTATCAATGATTCCAGGGGCCGATCACTAACAAACCTCCCAGACTGCAGTTAATATGGAATGGAGAAGCTCCTCTGCGAAAGAGTGTGCTTACCAACTAATATATGGAATAGTACGGTTCGCTCCCGGTGTACGAGCCCGAGTCCCCGCCTAACTGTGAACTTGACCTTTTTTGGGGGGTGAGAATCCACACACGTCCCCTTCGTACAGTCGGTATGTCTGGATGTCGACTTTCAGACGTCTCGGTCCTCCAGCGGGTTGCTCCTCGTCCGGCAGGCTACTCCAAGCAGGTCTTCTGGTCCCAGGTGATATTCACCTCGTTCCCGTGCACGAAATGCGCTGCACTTGTGGGTCTTGAGGCAAAACAGATTCTGTATTAGGTTATCTTGGTCTCTCTCTCTCTCTCTCTCTCTCTCTCTCTTATCTTGGCTAGAAGATCTCTCTGCTAGAGGCCTCTTGCGTCTTGGCGTCAATCTTCCACACATTCTTGTTTTATCTTGATCTTTGTATGGTAAGGCGTCCTAGCTTCAACTTCGGAACGCGCAATCGTCCAACAGGTCGGATCACATCTTCGCACGCGGTCGTGTCTGACTGGGTACCCGTACTACTTTTGTCCCACTCTCTGGTCTGGACACATCTTGATATCTGACTTAACTTGGACTTTGTATGGGTGCCTCTTCCAGAGTATTGCCGCATCAGCAGTTCCACTCCGTGACGTTCTCCTCTGGGACACTGATCCACTAATCGGCTCTGGGACGTAAGTCGTAGGTCTTCGTGCCGGAACGCTCCAAGGCTCATCCCTCACGGGTGTCTTGGTCTCATCGTATCGTCTATGGGGCTCCTTCATGCTGGCTCTGTGACTCCGCTCACCCATCGTCCAGAGTACATTTCTCACCCTGATCTTTTCTTCTTGTATGCAGACTCACAAATCCCGAGTGCGTGGCGACCAGTGAATTTTGGTTCAGTCACATCGTGTCAACCGTCCCTTTGATCCCAGTCTCTCATAGAAGAACTAGCTTCTGAGGTGACAGACTGTGATGAGATCACACGATCCACCAATCTCCAAAAGGAGCAACACGGCGGAGCAGTATCGAGACGACGTCAAGGATCTCGTCCGGGAGCACAACGCGGACAAACAGGGCCTCTAGGAGGAGGTTTCTAAACTGCGGCAGCAGCTCACGGACTCTCAGACCTACCAGCGCATCCAGGAGCGGCGCCTGCGTGAATCTCGATTCGAGGTAGCTGACTTGATGAACTTCTTGGGCGATCACGCCACTCTGGCGTGCAACTGGGTGCGTCTTCGTGACCTTTTGGAACCCTTTCATGCTCGGACCCCAGTTCCTCGCACTTGGCAGACAGTTATTGCTACGACTGCGAGTGATGACCCATTGTCACAGCCCGGACCCTTTACCGGTATGAGCCGTCCAGACGATCATGGCGACGAAGAAAAACGAGAAGAGAATCCGGAGTCTTCACCCGTCCCTCTCCCAGAGGAACTTCCCTCTCACGATCGTCCCAAGCAATCTCCAACCTCAGGCGGGCTGAAAGGGAGCTCCAAACGAAGTTCGCGTAAAGCACCTGCAAATCTGCAACTCCGCCCTACGGAACGAGTCGAGGAGACTTCCAGTTGTCGGTCCGAGGGGACTCCTTTGATATGGACGGCAGAGAAGGCTCGCGGGTCGTTGCCAGGTCCCGTCGTCTGGAATGATCTCCGGCTGGACGTTCAACGTTTGATGTGCACTGGGATGTACCTACAAGGCGCACTTGATTGGCTTGGGGAAGATCGCCCAGCGCACACCCGCTTCCATCAGGCTGACCTCGTTGAGATGCTCGCCAGAATGATGTTTTGGAACAAACTGGATGAATCCTACTGGCCCAAGTACGTCCCGGAGAGGTATTACCTCGCAGCGGAAGCTCATCTGGATGATTCGGAGGAACGTGACGTCCAGCCACCTTTCTGGGGTGAACTTTCATTGTCTGAAGAGATCGACGAGGATCTACTCCCAGAAGACTTTGAGCCGGAGCATGACGACAAGTCCAAGGACGCTGACTGGGATGCCGGCGAAGACGGAAACCAGGTGGATGACGCTAGTGATCTGGAGCAGGTACCTTCCACAGAGAAGATATCCAAGCGCCGCAAGCGTTGAGACTCCCAAGTTTCCATCTCCGATCAGCCTCCAGCCAAGAAAGCCCGAGGTAATGGTCGTTCACGGTTGGCTCAGAAGGAATACTCCCAGCTGACATCTGATGAGAAGGCGGTGGTCGAGACCCCCGAAGAGGGCGTGGTATCATGGAGGTACAATGGCGTCCGAGTCAAGTATTCTGATCCCACTTCTACGAAAGGGTCTCAGACACTCGTCTTTCCGGACAACTCGCCCAACCGCCACGACTTGGACCTCCTCAAGGCACATTTCGTCCCAGAAGAGTTCCACACCTTCCTGGTAACGGAGCTCCCATGGCGTCGGATGTACGACGATCGGGTCAAGGAGCTGTGTTTTCATCATCTGGACGACCTTTCGGATGCCGAGATCGCCTTCTTGGGCGTGATGGTCGATTTCATGAATGAGAACGAGATGGTCGATTTCATGAATGGGAACAGTCGAGCGTTCTGGAACGCCCTCGACTGGGTTGTCTTCCTTCAGGGAGCCGTCGATTCAGTAGCATTCAAGATTCATACCCGCCACCGCAAAGCCCATGAGTCAGTCAACAAGCGGATCGCTACGCTGGTCAAGCGTCGCAAGAAGAAAGGGGTTCGTCAAAGCTTGTTCTACGAGCCTGGCCCCTGGAAGTTTTCTGCGAAGGTTTGCTATTGGATCCTGGAGGCCCTTCGGCATCTCAGAGACACTCTCTGAGAGAGCAACTCGCGCTTCTGGGCGCCGCAGAGCCCGCTCGCCTGCAGTGGGCTCACTGCGCTACTGATGACGAACACATCGCTCACCTCCCAGCGGATATTCGTGCCATGCTGATTCCGGCCGGCCAACGTGACCCCATTTCAGATGCTGCTCCTTGAGCGTCCAGGCGCCCCTTCTTTCCAGACGTCACTGGAGTTTCAAGCAGAACGGTGGCTGCGCATCAAGGTCCACCAAAGGAGCAAAGAGTATCTCGCAGAGTTGATAAAATTTCTGAAAGGAGATTTCGAATCGTTCTCGCCCCGACGACTCCGGAAGATTAGTAAAGTGGCTGGCTTGTTTGCACTGGATTCTCGAGATATCCTATACCGCTTAGCACGATCCCCCCGAGACCGGCCCCGATAATTTGCAGACGAGCCACGGTTGGTCGTGCCGAAAGCCCTCCAAGCGGACATTTTACACTATGCCCATGAAGATTACCAAGGAGGACATCAATGCAAGACTCGGACTAATGATCGACTTCGTTCAGAGTTTTACTGGCCTGGGATGTACGCAGACGTGGATCGTTTTGTGGAGGAATGTGTGGACTGTGCGAGTGGGAAAGGAAGACCTCCGAACCCCGGTCCGTCGCGAGGGAATATCACTCCGAGACGTCCATTCGAAGCTGAGTCGATGGACTTTGTGACCAATATGCCCAAGTTAGCACGAGGAAACACGTTCCTACTATTGTTCCAAGATATCTTTTCAGGGTACGTCATGTGTAAACCAATGAGCTCTACAACGGCTCAAGACGTTGCAGAGGCGTATGAAGAACGCGTCTTTCGGAGTTGTGGGCAAGCTCCCTGATTCGACATGACCAAGACCCGAGATTCATGAGTGAAGTGTTCACGAGGTTAAGAGAACTTCTTGGAAGCCTACAACGAGCGACTTTGGCATATCGACCTCAAGCCAATGGCCAACAAGAGAGGTCAGTCCAGACGGTGGTGCGCCGTATCCGTGCGTATATCGCCGAGGAGGATCAGAGTGACTGGGACGATCGTGCTGAGAGGCTGATGTTCGCCTTGAATACATCCTTTGATGCGACTCGGTTGAAGACGCCATTTTATCTAGTCTATGGATGGGACGCCCAAGGGACGGTATCTGCGATGTTGGGACCCAGACATTCGAGTCTCCCGGAGAAGACTGCCTACGAGTGGCGTCGCAAGTTGCAACGAGATTACAGCTACGCCCTCGCATGTGCAGAAGATCTCCAGGTCCAGGCGAAGAAGGCGCGATCCGACACCCGGACGCAGAAGTGGAAAGAACTCACATAGAGATTGAACACTGGCTTCGAGAAGGGCGACACTGTATGGTTGTACATCCCGAAAGTCCCGACGGGGTTGAGCAGGAAGCTCGCTCACATGTGGCATGGCCCATTTCGAATCGACGAAGTACACGACGATTTCCGGGTGCGTCTCAAGGTCGAAGGCACGGGTTATCGAGTCAACCCTTGAGTGCACATCAGCCGTCTGAAGCCGCGAGCACTCCATCCTAGACGATCAGTCGAGGAAGTTGAGGTGAGTGAAGACGATGATTTTGATACCGCACTTCTTCCGGAAGACAGCTGGGAACCCGACTCTGAGAGGGACGAATATGAAGTGGAACTTCCAAACGTAGTAAAGAGTACCTGATCAAGTGGAAATGATACGACGATCCCGAATGGTTGCCCGTCTCTCGACTCAGCTGCGGTGCATTACTCTATGAATTCAACCAGAGCGCCAAAGCTAAAGCTCGTTTCCAGACTATCCAAGCCGGAGACGATCATCCCAGAGTGTAGTGGATTTCGTCGAAACGACGAATCCGCCTGACTTGGACCGAGGATGTGTGAATGGACTGCGTGCTGGACAAAAACGAGTGAACTGAACTGATCATGAAAAAAAGGAAGACTGTGACGAAAAGGAGGAAGAAATGGGATTCCAGACGACTTAACGACTACAACTGTGTGAGACCAAGAACGTCCCAAAGATGAAGAGAAAAATGAAAATGACACTACCTAAAGGAGCTCCTGAAGAGTCTTCAGTCGTCCCTTGCGCACCACTTCTGGTCACTGCCGCCATAACTCGGGCCGCATTTGGAAGTGGCGCTGACTCGGGTCCGGCCTCCACGTCCTCCTCTCGAAAACTCACATCGGCCAACCTTTCAGGGATACGACCGTCACCCGGATCCGTCAAAACTAGCTACCAGGAGCGCTTCGTCGGATCTCACTGTAGGCACAGGAGTCTCGATAGCTCGGTGTGGCTCCTTCCGGGGTGCGATAGCAACCAACGCTTGATCGACGACAGATCGCGGCGTGACCGACGCAGCGAGTGACCCAAAGATCTCGTCCTCGCCCTTGGTGCACTTCGTGATCTCCAATGTCCAGGGGGACAGTAGGGCAGCCCATTGTCCCAACCGCCCATGCAATCCAGCAGCGCGGAACAGCCAGGCCAACGTCGAATGTCGTGCCAACACCTTGATGGATCGGCCAGCTAACATCGAATAGCCAAGATACAGCATGCGTAACAACGCTAGCACTTCCTTCTCCACGACGCCATAGTTAAGTTCATTCTGCTTCAGCGTGCGACTAGTGAATATCACAGGCAGGTAGGTGCCTTCGTGATACTGCACCAGTGAGGTGGACACTGCCCACTCACTGGCGTAAGCGATTAGCCCCGGTTGCTTCTCAGGATCAAAGTCCCTGGTTGACGAGGTACATGATCCCCAGTCAGCCACAAGCCGATCTGCACGTCTCTCTGTAGGATCAACGTAGGTTGGTGACGTGCAGGTAACGCAACTTGTCTGGGCCTTTGGCCAGGATCGGTACCCAGCGTTTACCACATGCTATCCATAACTTCTTGTCTGATCCGCGTATTCGCAGCGGGAGCTCCATGGACTCGGCGACCCCCAGCGTAAGGTATTCACCCACATACATGGGGCGGGTTTTGTCGCTGAAGATCTGTCGGCTTTCGTGCAACATGACTCGAACCTCATCTGGCAGGCACATGGATCCGTCGCCGAGATCCAACCGGATCCCAGCTGGGACCATGAAGTCCATGCCGAGGATCACTTGATAATCTGGCGGCAGATCGTCGCCGACCCAGACGTCATATAGGTACACCAAAGATCCTGCTAAGGTCCGTGTGCGATCCGTTGCGATGTACAGCTTCTCACCAATACTGAGGCATTCTTGACTTTGACTTGTGTCGATGTAGCATCTTACCTTATGAGTAAAGGTGGCGTCGATGATCGACACCTCGGATCCTGCGTCAAGAAGCGCCACAGCCTTCACATTGTTGATCGTGCTGTTCGTTTTTGCATGCTTGAAGTGCTTGCCCGGGACATGGTATTTCCAGTATCCGCGTGACTCTCCTGGCTGCAGATCCAAAGTCATCGTGACCTCGGATCGTTGGTACTCGTCAACAGGTCGAAGACTTGCAACCATAGCTGTACGTTTCTCATGAACTTCACATGTATTACTGAATAGATCAGCTTGTGGCTTGCGAACTTGATCCTTCGGCCTCTTCTCCACAAATGCATAGATGAAAGAGCTAGAACGCTCGTCTCGTACCGGGTTCAAAACCGGCGAGCGTCCTAGTTTAACATCTTCTCAGCCGCTTCAGGTAGGAGTCCCGGATGCTTGCTGGGGTCAAACCATTGACGGATCAAGTTGTAGAACTCTTCCATCTGGCACTTGCCATGATCGTGGAGTTGACCACAGCCGCGACACACGAAGAAGCAGCGATCTGACGGATGCCCTCTCTTGTCACAGTTCTGACAGATCAAGCGCCTCCAACACCCGAGATCCGAGTGCCAGTGCGACCCGCAGTGCGAGCAGCGTTGTTGTCCATCTCTGCCAAAACGCGGTCGGTGATCCTGCTGCTGAGCGTCACCTGGGGCATCGTTCGAGCGTCCAGGATCCGGTGCTCTCGGTAGATCTGCCGCTGCAGGCGCTTGCGGCTGATCACTCGCAGCCGCCACTTATGCTCGGACAAACTCCCCTTCGGATCCTGAATCCTCAGGGTCGGATCCGTACTCGGATCTGGCGTCAGCGACCTGGATCGCACGCACAGCGCGGGCCGGTGCCGTCGGTGGCGACGGCGAGGATGCCTTGGGACGGTACTTGTTGGATCCGGCTGACTTCTTCTGCCGAGACTTCGCTCGTTCGCGCGCGTGGAGTACGTCTTCTAGCCGATCCGCATCGGCCAAGCGTAGCAGCGTGAGCTGATCCGCGAGATCTGGATCTCCCAGTATCTTGATGAAATGTTCCACGTGCTCGAGGCGGGCCTTCGCGTCGCCATCTTTGATCTTCAGGCGAGCACGCATACCGGCGACATTGAGGCGATGAAGGTAATCTAGCGACGTCTCTTCCGAACGCTTGCGTGCGTGGTAATACCGCCATGCTACCGAAACACCCAATCCGCAGTACTGCGTCTGGAAGCTTCGGAGCAAGTCACTCCACTTCGTCCGCGTGGATCGGCTCAGCGGTCTGTACCAGTTCCTCGCGGGACCGGTAAGCAGATCCGCGAAGGTAAGGCACTTCTCTTCG
This sequence comes from Phytophthora uliginosa, assembly GCA_024679075.1. Taxonomy (NCBI): domain Eukaryota; phylum Oomycota; class Peronosporomycetes; order Peronosporales; family Peronosporaceae; genus Phytophthora; species Phytophthora uliginosa. The sequence goes on along the minus strand of JAIKVD010000241.1, from coordinate 5,458 downwards.
TCCGTAGCTTGATCTCTCGTGAATGCCGACTTGACCTTACTGATCCATCCTCTCGCACCTCATCATGGTATTTTCCTGTGAATTCCTTCAGATCCGAGATGGCCGATATCTTGACGCGTTGGACGGCCGGGGATCCGGTCGGCGCGATTGCTGCCGCTGTCGTGGCCGTACGTCGCGCGTTCCCCATGCCGAGATCGTCCGGGTCGTACTCCCAGTGCTCGGGGTGATCTTGCGATCCCGCCGATTCCATGTCGACGTCTTGAGCTCTAGGGTTAGGATGAGAGGCAGTCGGCCGTGGAGCTCTGATCTCCGGACGCTCATACAAGAAGCGCGACATAGCAGCTTGAAAGTATGTCTCCAGACTGCTGTCGGATCCTGGGGTGGATCCGCTGAGGTGATCCGATCCGGTGTCGACTTCGCCAGGCGTGGCGCATGACCTTCAAGTCGTTAGCAGAGCGCGCCTGCAACATTGCAGCACCAGACGGTCCGAGCTGCATCCGTCGCGATCCCGACGAACTGTTGGATCCGGCTTCCGACGTACTGGGACGATCCCGTGTGATATTCCGGCGACTGGATATGGGCGGCCTTGGACTCGGTCGTCTTGTTTGCCGGTCGCTCGCCCACGAGGGGCTTTAACAAGTTGAAGAGCGATGCAGTGGAGATCCTGATCCAAGTGGAAGAGATTGCTCGCGTCGAACGCTCCAGCCGTGAAGCCAGCCTCTTCCAGCAGACGCAGCAGATCCATAGCCGCGTCCAGCTTGTTCGCTGTCGACGACGGGGCTTGCACCGGTCCAGTGAGAGATCGAAGCAGCTTCAGCTGCATGGTCCGCATCACAGGGTTCTCACGCAGGAATCTCACGCAGGAAGTTGTTCAGCTCCGTACGCAGGTACGCCATCTCCAGCTTAGATCGTGACCAGGCAGACTTCAATTCAGCACGATCTTCGTTCTCCGAGTCTGGTGCTTTGAGTTTCTTCCGTGTGGCCTTCATCTTCTTAGACGCAGCACCTGAGGCCGCTGGAGTGGTGGTGGATGAAGGTTCATTCGCTTTCGCGGACGAACCTTCGTCCGACAGATCCTGACTCGCATCAAGACCTGCGGGGGTCCCCGAAGGGACCTGGGGAGGAAAGCGAGGTTTTTCTTCCTGATCCGTTGCCAGACCACCCTCTATTCCGTCGGCAGAGCTCCTCCCAGGGCTCGACCGATCCTTGTGGGGACGTGAGACGGGGTGCATCCACGTGGGTATTCCTGCGCACGGGATTCGAGTAAGTTCGGCCTTGAGCTTCTCGAGCAGGCCTTGTAAATCCACAATAGAAATGTGGGATCCGGAGCCGTTCCTTCTTGGGGGGTTCCTTGTTCCCTTGCAGGGTTGTCCTTGTCCCTTTACGTTGCTTGCCGCTTCTAATAGCGGGATCTTGAGGGGGCTAAGAGACCGAAGGGCGGGTGTTACCTGACCAAGCTATCCAGGGGCTGCCACGTGTGTAGGAAGATAGCCAAATTCACTTGATCTATGTGCCAATACAAATCCCCTATAATGTAGCTAAGTGAGTCCTCCCGTGCAAATTCGGTTCTGATTTAAGTCTTAGTCTATCCTTCCAGAGCCCCTTTCTCCCGGGCGCTCCTGAGCCTCACATTCGGCCTACATCTTGATCTAACTATGGATCCTATACCTCCCTGAGTTCCCTTCGACTGGGCACGGCACTAAACTGGCCGGATCCGATACCTTACCTTTGCATACGGGACGGACCGTTGGATCCGTCCCATACCCAACCTCACATGTCGCGTAGTCAGGATCCGTCAATTTGGTGACTCCCCGGCATCAACGGCCGGTCGATCCCAATCAACTGTCACCCGCAATACCACACATTCATGTTGGAGTCCCGAGTTGGCCACCTGCTTCAAAATGATGCTGCCAAGATTACTTCGAAGTAAACCGAGAAGAGCATTGGGAGAAAAACGCGATGGTGCATCACCAATCCACGGGGAATCGAAACCGCACAACACTTGGGTCCATTCGTCCTTGCTGTGCAGTCCGGGAGCCGCAGCCATCACAGGCAGCTCAAACCGCGTTATCGCTTTGAGGTACCACAGAGAACAAATTCACTAGAATCAAGCATCTAGTGATCCGTCCGATCAAACAATGCAGTTCTCGATTTAGGGCACCGCTCACCGAATCGAGACTTCCACTGTTCCGCCACAGACGCGCACATGTAAGGTTGTCTCGCCAACAGCGCGCGACATGATGTGCACCCGAATAAAATCACAGAGTAGAGGCGTTTTAATGCGAATCAGGCGGAAAAGCTTGCTGACAGAGCGGACATGGTTTTTGTTCATACTACGGCTGAGATCGTCCGTAGTAAAACTGCCAACTCCTCCGATCGGGAGAACGCTATTCCATCAGTCGTAATGGGTGCCTCTAATTCTCGTTGGAGCAGTGCCTGCTGAAGCACTAAATCGACCTCGAGATTGGGTACCACCGAGGCAATAGTTACTGGTCGTTGCGATCGTCTGGTCTTGCCCTGTGCACTTACATGAGATGGGTGAATTCTACACATTGATGTGCTTCGGCCGGAGCGCCAATCGACCGAACCGCAATGTGAACGCTCGTGTCCGTGTCACCAATGGACACCTCATGTTCCGATAGACATGTTCGAGTGCTTTCCAATAGTTTGGGGACGTGAATGGGTCGGGTTGGGTCTTGTCTTGGGCAGGGGTGCGGAGCGCTAGGCGTTTCCGTGGAGGAGAAGAGCTGGATGGACTAGCTCCAGGCTCCGTTAGTGATGTCGTCGTAAGTTCATTGCTTGCAGTTATCAATGTCGTCACAGTGCTCGTGGAGACCAAATCTTCGACTTCCTGAGATAGTGGAGCCGAGGGGCAAACGCGTTTTCCACCGCTGACGGGCGGCGGGCACGATCGTCTCCATAGGATCCTTTGGTTAGCCCAAACAGAAGAGCGTGTTGAGAGAGCTTGTTAGCTCGAAGATGGTAGTGCAGTGCTTGTGCACCCCGGGCACGAGCTGAATACAGTATACCACCAGGGAGAACCTGGTCACAAACCTGACCCATGATGACCAGGGCTGGTGGGAACCTGGCCGAGTTGAAGTAGTAGCGGACAATACCAGATGTGACCGCTCCTATTGGGGATCGGTATGTAAAGTTGTAGTACAGCCGAGGCCCAAGAACCCAGCGAACAAGCGGCTTGCAACATCATCGCTCCGAACCCCCAGGATATCAACGCAGAAAGCATCGGAAAGCGGGTTGAGCGAATCGAAAACTAGCGTGCACCCCATAAACTGGCAGCGCTGACTTGCTAGCTTCATGTTCGCATCTCCCGAGCGTAGATAGAATAGCAACTTGTTTTGCGGTTGGCGGTGGATGTGGAGAATCTCCCCGGCCTCCAGTATTGCACGAACTACGTCGTTGTCCCGAACAGCGCTCAATGTCAACGGACGCGACACGCCAAAGAGCGAGGAGGAAACTTGGGCCGTAAGGCTGAACAGCGCATCCGGAATTCCGGAATGACTTTAGGTTGGGCTTGTTTCGCAGCAGCAAGTATCCCTGCAGGGTTGGAGTTTGTCCTCGTACAATTTACGTACTGTAGCGAGAGCATCAGCGGTGGGAAGTAGGCTGTGAGGTCGGTTGCTTGGGGACAGGGAGGGTTCTTGCTGCTCCGAAACAGCGTCGCGGGACGACAACCTGCGTGGTAGAGCTGGTGAGCTTGGTACAGAGCTTGGCGTCAGCGCCAGTCGAGACGGGTCTTGACCAGATGCAGACGGTGAAGCTGGCGTGGGATGGGAATGACGGCCCGACGTCCTCAGATCAACCGCTTGGACGTTGGCCGGCGAGGCTGGACATACATCGATGGCTGCTGCATGAGCCGTAGCATCATCACGTATAGCTTCCGCAGCGGGAGGTGGCATCCATTGTCGTCCGATGAAAAAGGGGGCTTCTAATCGGGTGGTCTCAATCTGTAATGCACACGAGGTTGCAAATCGAGTAGTCATATCCCATCTTATATCCATGCCATCATACCATTCGTACCCAGCTGACTATTCGGCCTTCATTTGCCTTCATCGTGCCGCCGTGGCTCCCTCCAGTAGGCCGTAATCGTCCACCTGATCCCAGATTCCAGATCCGATTGGGTCTAGATTTGAGTCCCAGATCCGGTTCCGACTGAGTCTCCACTTGATCTTCCATGTCTCTTGTCATTCTTGATCTGGATTGATCCGGCATTACACAGTCACCAAGACGTTCCTTGGCTGGAGTAAACGTAGAATGCTCTGGCTCATTTCGACGCGACAGAGCTTAGCACACTAACCAGGGCCCATTGATAATCAGGTTTCGCAACGGGTGTAGAACGGGGACCCGGACCTGCTACTTGTGCTTTATAAGTTAAACTCGGGCACCCGTACCTGTCCGGCAACGAGTCTCCGACTCCAGGTTCAATACCGCATAGAATTGATGGACGCAGTTGAACAACTCCTCAGAAAACAATAACTACGTCTAAAATCCTTGTTTGTACTATTCGGTGGCCCGGTCAGCCACAACTGTGGGACAGAAGAGTTGACCAAAGCCTGCTCGTACAAGCGACCGGACAAACAGTAATACATGTAGCGTGCAAACAGTAATACATGTAGCATGCAAACAGTAATACATGTAGCATGCAAAAGGTTGCGCGAGGTGATCGAACTGCGGCTTGCAGCGAAGTGGACCCACATCAGGATTCTGGCACGAGATCCTCCCACTACCAAGAGCGAGGGCTTTTCCCTGCTCTGTTAGCCAGTCTGGGGCGGTACACCCTTCCTTAGTGACCTCGGTGCACTGTCTTACGACAATGCCCCAATGTCGACTCCTGGTTTGAGATGGACGCGCCATCCACATCCTGGGGATAGTGACAACACAACGCATGTCACAGCCCTCACACCTTACTACCCGGACAGAAGCGTATCCGTAACAAGTTGGCGCCACCCAACCCGGCGACGGACATTTGAACGCGTATCACAGCCCTCACACCTTACTACCCGGACAGAAGCGTATCCGTAACAAGTTGGCGCCACCCAACCCGGCGACGGACATTTGAACGCGTATGGTACTTAACCTTGATTTGGACCACACTTCGAGAACCACTTTCACCAAAACGCACAGCACTCGGGGAGCTGCAGTTTGAGCGTTTACCGGTGATGTACGTATGGTTGCATCCACCTTTTTCTTAAAGGAGACAAAAACCTCCGGCGAAAAAATAAAACCCAGACTCTCTCTCTATCCTCACCGCTTGCTCACTCAAAAAGGGGATTTCTATTTGATTGAGTTATGGCCGAGTAGTTTACTTTAATCAATACTGTCTCTTTGGGGCACTTGCAATGATTATCTTATCTGTGTCGTTACGTTAAGTCGCATCAGCGAGTTCCTGATTAGCTTAGACGACTTCACCAAAAAGTTCTCCCTTATCTACCTCAGAGAG